>JAMKQA010249740.1:0-11657 GCA_024699735.1 Posidonia australis | reverse complement strand
CCGAAATCTGCTGATTCGGTATGCCGATTTTTACCGGTCGACCGAATTTCTGGAGTCTTTAGTTTTTCTTTGAATTCCGGTGCTCCGAATGGTGTTCCGATTTTCCCTGATTCGGTATACCGAAAAATTTCGGTATGCCAAATTTGATATAAGCTTTAGAAAGCTTCTATCAAGGCATGTAGATTCACAAGTGTGTATAATTGAATATTGGACTTTTAATAACTACTTGTCATATTTTCTTAAGTGATTATTAATCTTCAATCACATTTCATTTGTTATCATCAAAACATATTAATAGATTTTTCCAACAGGGTGTATATGGGGGGTTTAAGGTGGATGACATGTGACTGGTACGAGTAGGAATGGAACATTAATTGGTCTACCCATCCACCGATGTGCTCAACACGTGGAGCCGTGGGGACCATGATTTCGAGAGCTTATAATTGATAAGTATAAATAAGACTGGAGTTTCTGATATCAACCAACCGATGAGCTAATGATGGAGCTTATAATCGTTCAAAAAGCAAATACCGAGCTTTTGCTGGTTCATCCAAAAATGTTACATCGGTGGACCAAAAGTTGCCACCAGCCTACCAATGGTTTTGATGAAGTTTGTCTTTTGTGGTAAATTTGCATCCTTTGTGCCACCCATGTAAGGTTAGTTTTGAAATCTTGTTATCGTATTGCCTCGTATGACGTACGACCTAAAAGAAACAGAGAATGTGATCGAGAAAGAGAGCTAAACTACTTGTGGGTTATCTTCTATATTATCTTCTATCTTCATATCACAGTGGTATCTCCAGTTTCTATAACTATTTCTTCGATCTAAGGGTTGTCGGTTTGAATTCCAATCTCAAGTAGAACTTAACAAAAAATCATGTATTATTAACTAAAGTCCCATGTAAAAATTATGGAACCTTGGATTATGAGTTAATCATGATAATAAACATAATTCAAACCAAATGTCCTTGATAGTGATTGATTTTTCACATAAGTCAAGAAAAGATAAATGAATGGCTTGAATTACAGCAAATAATTGAACTTTACTTCGATTATTTCACAATCGATAGATTCTAGACTATATTTTTACTTTCCTACCCCTATGTCTCATGAATTTTTACAAAATTATCTATTCGAAATTTGACAAATGCAATCAATTTACCTAACAAAAATTATCATGAATTTATATTAGGAAGAATAACATGACCTATAGGAAAATACATCATATTAGATAGATTCTTTATATTACAGTGAATACATCATATTATAGGTGTACTCCAATATTATTTTTACTTATACGTGAATCATTGTCATCAACTAATAAGAGAGTTTTATTGTTATCTAAACTAGATTTAAATTCACAATGATAAATATATCATTTTGAGCAACAAAAGCAAAGTCAAAATATACATCCAAATTAGATTCAATATTGTCTAGATTTTACATTCATAATCTTATAACTATTCTACCTCTACTTGCACGTATAGCATCAAGATTCTACATCTAAAATTTATTCCAATATTGTATCCAAACAATGCTTATGATTATGTTTGTTAGCGTTTAAAATGTTACATAAATCATTTTTAACCAAAAGTAATTCCAAACAATAAAAAATGTGAACTTAAACATAAAAATTGTTATCGTTCATGTGTGTATAATAAAAACCAAAAGTTAAAGTAAGTTAACTTCTAACTAGAAACCATTATCATTACCACACACATTCTAGTTCGTGTTCTTAACTGAATACCAACTTGTGTGTACTCATCTAGATGTGATAACATCAATTTCATGTTTTTCCCAAAAAGATATTAGTTTGGAGACAAGATTAAGAAGGGTGCTAAAATGATAAAGAGTGTGAATGGGCTCTAATTTGTAACAAATATTGAGGAAAATAAAACAAAATGATAAGACAAAAAGAAATTATGTTAAATTAAGGATGTATACCTAAAACAAATAAAAATATAACCTTAATTCCCTTTTTTTTCTTGTTGTGTTCTTCCTTTAATTTATGGGTTGATATTAAAACCTTTATTTATTGCTTACCTTTATTTATTACCTTCCATTTTTTATGAGACTATTACTTTCCCTTTTTCAAGAAGGGTTTTAAATTATGGATATATTCATTAAATAAATAGAAATATAACTTCAATTCCTTTTTCCTTACTTTGTTATTCCTTTAGTTTTGGGGTGATATTTATTTATTACTTCCCTCTTTCAACGCACTAGCTAAAGGAGTGAGAAACACTTTATGTCAACATTTTTTCTCTCTACATTTCACTCCTCCCAATTTAAAGTTTGGAACATGCTTTACCAAAGTTGGAATATTACAAATAAAAAAAGAATACCATAGCTTGTGGGGCGGCGAGAGTGCACATGATGTTTAAAATCAAAATGAGAAGCATTGATTTTTCAAAAAGAAGAAGAAGAAGAGGAGGAGGAGGAGTTGAATAGCCTATTTGAGAAGTGGATAGTGCTGCTCTATACTTCTAAACTTAATTGTAAGAAGAAAAAGAGTAATTTAGTTTATGACAATTCATTGCTTCTTTGGTGATGGGCACAAGAAGGAGAAAGAGATGAAGGTTGGTGAACACAACATTTTATTTAACTAAGTTTTATAATGAAAATGACGAGAAAAAAAGTATTGCTCCAAACTCATGTAGATCTTGTTAAGTGGATTCTCTAAATTACTCATGAATCTATAGTAATTTTTGGTAACGATTATTTTCTATAGTTTATTAGAAACAATCACTTATAGAAAAAAAAAATTGAACCTAGCACATAAAAAAACATCAATTATTTTGTCATGTGCAAAACTCATTAAAAACATTGAAAAAAAGCTATGCGAGGCAACTTTTTTAAAAAAGTTAGGATCTTTTCCCATCTATTTTCTATATTATCATCATTAAAATTGAAATATTATACAAGAGTCTCTCGTCCTACGCAGTGGCGGAGCTAGGAATTTTTTATTGTGGGAGCTATAGAAAATAAAATCAAGATAGATGAAAAAAAAAATTCGATACCATGATTATAATCAAAAAATATGTCAACTTTAAAAACTACCAACATATATGTTTTTAAAATACTATTTCAAAAAAACTCCAATAAAAAGAAAAAAATTACAATTGGAAAGAGGGCGCACGGCAGAGGACGGGAAGAGGGCGCAGGCGGTTGGGCTGCTAGTAGGCAAGCCTGGCGGAGTGGCGGGTGCTGGGGACTGTGGACTCGACGACTCGTGCTCCGAACTCCGGTGGCGGGCTGACGGCTTGGAAGGTGCAGTGGACTCCTGTCTCGTGCTCCGATGGCGGGCTGGCGCCTGGCAGCCTGGCGGGTGCTGGGTGCAAAGCCAGTCATGCTCGGTGCTCGGTGTAATCCGGACGTCCGGTGGGAAGCAGTCGGCTGGCAGCCTGGCTGGTGCAGTGGACTTGTGCTGGGAAGCAGACTCCATGCAGTCGCCAGTCGTGCTCGGTGCAATCCGGACGTGCAGTGGTTAGCAGTCGGCTGGCAGCCTAGCTGGTGCAGCGGACTCGTGCTCCGAACTCCGATGGCGGCCTAACGTGTGCAGCGGACTCCTATCTCGTGTCGATGCTCTGGTGGAAGAGGATGAGAGGAGAGGGCGACACCGATTCTTAGTTTTTGGATAGAAGAGAAGACGAAGAGTTTCACGTGGGAGGGAAAGAGAAAGCGCAACCGGCGTTTTCAACATTTGATAGGGGCAATTTACAAATTCATATACATAGTACAATGAAATTTTTCTTAAGTCCAGTGGAGGCAAAGTCCCCACTGGCCCCCACTTGTATCTGCCCCTAGTCCTACGGATCCTATTCTCCCTAAAACCCCTCGACCCAGTCGCTCTTATTCTTTCTCTTTTTCTCTAACAGTCCACCCCTTGTGTTCTTCCTTGATTGGAGAAATCGACGGGTTCGAGCAAGCTGACCTAACGCTCTTGCTGATGGTAGACTCAAGGAGGCCTCATGTACCTGAAGGATGTCGATCACGTTGGGGCTCTAGTGGGTTGTAGAGATGACCAGTGGCCTATAGTGGGTTGAGTGGGGGAGGAGGGGAAGCATTCTTGAGATTAGGAACGAAGCAGGAGGCTACACGTCGTTAGGTGAGGACAAGGAGGAACAAGCGGAAGGTGATGGTGCTATCAGGTGACGATAAGGAAGAAAAGGCCAAAGGCCATAGTGTCGTCAGATGAAGGCAAGGAAAAGCGTACAAGAGGCTACGACACTGTCAAGTGAGTATGAGGCTGAGGAAAAGGAGGTGAGAGGCGACGACATCGTGCTGATAGAAGACCAATGTCAGGGAAGAGGAAATAGCGGTAGTGTCAACAAGAGCGAAGAGATAGAGAGGAGAAGATGATAACGTCGAAAAAGACATGGAGAGGAGGAGACTACGGTAGTAGATGAAAGTGAAGAAGGAAATGGTATTGAGAGAGTTGGGATTTTTAATATAAATAACATTTTAATCATTTTAGAAAAAAAAAAGTATTTATTTTACAATACAACCAAACATAATTACTCATCTACCGCATAAGTTGTCTACGGTAACAGAATACAGGCTTTTCAAAAACCACTGGAAATGAAAAATTGTTACTAAACACTACCTACATAGCTTTGTCCAAAGAGTTTATTTATGTGATAAGCCTACAAGTATTCCAACTCGTTATTAAGTTGATGGAGAAAATGACGGACGGATAATGCCGGTGGGATGGGGGACCAACAAGTGCGGTGCTCTCATTTTATAGTCCTCTAGTTCGTCCTTGCAGGGTTGTTAGCAGCAGCAATGGACGATATATCCCACGGCCCCGAAAAAAAAGGGATCTTGTATTCTGGATTTGACTAGAAAACAAAAGAAACTTACGTACAAGATGGCCTTCGTATATCGAGCACAACTTACGAACATAGTTAGTGTGAACTTGTGAGCCATGTATCTCAATAATTAATTGATTTCTGAAGAAACAAGTTGCTTGGTCGCAGCAATGTGTATTAGAATAGTCATATAAATGTAGAATGTCCCTTTTTTAATGTTTTAATAAGATATATATGTAGAATGCGGAATAGTTATAATAGAATTTGTTTTGGTGTCCAAAATGCCCTCATGGCCCTCCCCCATATGGCCATATGTTTCCACTTGCCCCCTCACTTTGCATGTTTGGATTTGGCAAATCTGCAGGGACTTGATGGTTTGCTTGTTGAAGGCTTGACATGTTGTTTTTTTCTCTCACCAAGTGAGTGAGGTGGAGGAATAGATAGGATGATGGGGCCTTGTATGATCTGATGATTGATTTCAGACAAGGATGGATCGATAGAGATGTTACATCAAGGTTCCACCATCTATTTTCTTATGTATATTACATGTCACTTAACTCTTTGAAA
Source organism: Posidonia australis (assembly GCA_024699735.1). NCBI lineage: Eukaryota > Viridiplantae > Streptophyta > Magnoliopsida > Alismatales > Posidoniaceae > Posidonia > Posidonia australis. The sequence goes on along the minus strand of JAMKQA010249740.1, from coordinate 6,279 downwards.
ATTAATGAGATTAAAACATCATTATGTCCAAAAATAAGCACAAAGATTGTAATAATTGTATGTTTTGGTTAATGACACGTACGAGGAAGTTTCTTTAATTTGTAACCATAAGCCCAATTGGTTCAGTCATGTACTTGTGTAGGCGCTGGTGCATGTGGAAGAGAGATATGGAATTTAGTCAACTTCTCCGAATGAATTCCAAATCGATTAATTATTTCTTAGTCCCTGGTGCATGAAACACGTATAGGAACATCATATTCACAGATAGTTAATTGAATGCACTTGATATTCTGTTCTCCCATACCGAAAGAGACCATGATTGCTGAGGTTGATCTAGTAATTGACAGGAAATAAAATGTATTACTGAGGTTGATCTATCTTTGAATTCACATAAGAAATGTATTTGCACTAGATTAAACATATGGCTGAAAACTATTTTTTATTTGTAGACATACATATTCTCCCAACGTTGGAAATTACATGTCACCTGAACAAAGAAATGATATGTATTTGTTATCAATAGTAAATTCTGAGAGACAGAGAGGTGCATGGTGGGCTGTGGGGCGTTTAGATCATGAAAGCAAAATGTCAAAAAGAAAAAAAAGGAAAAGAAAAAAAGGAAAGATCATGAAAGCTACGGTGTTGCTGCATTTTCTGTTTACCGCCAAAAGTGTATGTATGTAGACTGCACGTTAGTTGTGAGAGTCTATATGGATCATTTGGAAGAACTTTTGATAGATTACGAGAGATTAACTTTTAGATTCTATGATTCTCTAGGTGAAAGAATTGATATAAAGTGCTAAAAACTACAATAGTGGTGTAAAAATTCCAAACAAGATTCTAGAATTAAGTTTGTGTCACAAAAGATAAAATAATCTCAACTTCTATGTTCTCACTTTAGAAAAGATAATCATCAGCTTTTGAAAGAAGTTTCCTCAACCATGCTTCTGGTGGAAGTTGAAAATTGTAGAATTAAAAATAATATATAAAATTCAAAAGCACAAAATGAAGAAACTCTCCCAAACAATCCCTATACATGGTTGCCATCCTTAAATCCTAAATGTAACAGATGGAATTGTGACAATGGATATCAATTCAAGTCTAAGCTATATATTATGGATGTGTTTATGATATCTACAAGGACATTGAAGATTTTGATAGGTAAAAGAAATTTTTAATTTTGAATATTATTTTAAACATATGGATAGTAGAATTTGCAACTAAATGTAAATAGTTGTAACTATTATGGTGCGTTTGGTAGGCTGGAATGAACGTTAGAATGAAAGGGAATGGAATGAAAAAACAGATTGGAATGAAATTCCAACGTTTGGTAGGAATCAAATTCCTATTGAGGATGGGAATTTCATTCCCTCTCAAAACGCAAGGAATCCCATTCCCATTCCCATTCTCCCTCCCTTCTCCCGCAACTCCATCCCTTCTCCCTTCTCCCGCAACAGAGCCCTTCTCCCGCAACAACGTCCTTCTCCCTCCCCCAGCCCCCATCTCTTGCAACCTCCCGCCCCCTTTCGTCCCAAACCCTCCCCCGTAACCTCCCGCAGCAGCAGATCTCCCTCCCTTCTCCCGCAACCTCCTGCAACAGAGTCCCTCCCTCCTTCTGCTCCCTCCCTCCTCCGTTAGTCCTCCGTCGCGTCCCCATCTCCCGCAAGCTCCCACCCCATCGATCACCGCTACTGTCCGTCAGCACAGGAAACCCACTGCCACCTCCACCGCCGCCACCACCTCCTCCTCCCCCTCCACCTCCACCAATATTAACAAACGTAGAGCTCAGATCGTTCGCATTAATCCCGAGCCCCACTGCCAGAAACAAAGGCAGTCCACCCACCCCCGCCTCACCCTTCGAGACCCCAACACCAGGCCCTTCCTTTAGAAACGAGAATTCCGCTCCAATTGTCTCCCCAATCGTCACAGACCTCTCCAGCCCACACTCCCCTTCCTCCTCCTGCTCCTCCTCCAGTCCAAACACCGAAAACGACGGAATCGACTCGAGGAGCTTACCTGGACGCCACGAACCGGGCCTCATCAAAGACAGAACGCTCTGCCGGCGGGCCTCCCCGTGTTGCTCGGTAGCCGGAAGGCACTCGAGGTTCCCGTCAGAGCAGACCCGACAGAAACCAGACGCACCACCACCGCAGGCGGAGTGGAGGGAGGTGGGGTGGTGGCTGAGGGAGGAAAAGGAGACATGCTGCTGGTGGTGGTTGGAGCAGGGGTTGTCAGGGAAGAAGGAAGGAGTGGTGCCGGAGTTGAGGAGAGATCCAAGAATCGGGGTGGATGAGCTTCGCAGCAACACTTTGCTTGTGCTCTGCGCCACGAAGGACGCCGTTGCAGGTTGTACAATTTGCTATACAATTCCTTGTGTACCAAACACTGGAATGGAATAAAAATATTCCATTCCATTCCAAATCCCATTCCAAAGTTCATTCCATTCCTCTCTATTTGCATTCCAACGTACCAAACGCAGACTTAGTATGTAATTATAATCCTGTGAGACAACACTATGGATATTTCAAACATATGAATAGTAGAAGTTTCCATGTATTACTGATTTACTGTAATAACAAAAAGAAAGAATGCAAGACAAATACAAGCTCTGCCATTGATTTTATAGTTTTAATTTTATCAAGTAGTCTTTGTTTCTTATATGACCTTGACATGGTTTCATAAATTATTTTGTCATGGTTTCATAAATCATCCTAACTCTACTTTAAAAAAAAGTTAAATTTTGTTTGCAGGATTCGGCAATGCTAATTGGTCTAATTTCAGTGTTTATGGTTCATACAAGGTGGTTGAATAGAAGAGTGTGACACGAAAAAGGATAGATTTAGCCTTTTATTTTCAAGAATTAAAATTATAATTGAATTGGATATGAAACATTCTAGAATTCAAATCCAAGTCTATGATTTCAAATTTGAAAATTATTTTTTTTGGAATTATTTACTATAATTTTGAATAAAGTTCCAAATTAGTTGTGATGAAGTAGCTAGTTCCATTTCTATTGTTAATGAAATTTTAAACCTTAAAGTAATTTCTCATTTTTCTGTCTCATTTGTGCACTACAAGGAATCATCAATTTTCTCCTAGGAAAGCAAAGTCAAATTTGAATATTTCAAAATGTTTAAAAGTCCATTCCAAAAAATTAAAAGTGCAATTTAATCACTAGTTTTACTTTTTAAAAATAATCATAACAAGCTAACAACGTAATGGAAATTTAAAGTTAGATTTCTAATCTTTAGATATTATTGATCAAACATATCTTTAAGTTTAGATAGATGATGGAAAACTTAAATGAGTACTAATATCTAATGTGGAAGACTTTCTTCGTAAAATGGTTGGATGAATATGCTAGTCAAGATGCAAGATTAGTCTATAACAGCTTGGTCAAGTGTTAGTCTCTTTATAATTGTACAAGAGATTATGAGACAAATCCCCTAGACATCAAAAATTGGATTTATTTAATTTGAAAAAAAAATTGATTTCGATAATTTCAATCTTGTGTCATTAGGATGATTGTTGTAATGAACAATTGCTACTTAATTTCAAAAAACGATGCAAGACTAGGTTAGACCATCATTTTTTTCATGGTTGTTTTGTAGTGCTTAGCAAATCACTATAAAGATAGAAAATCCTTAAATCCTCTTTGTATCAAGAATAACTATTGAAATAAATTTATAATAAAATTATCATTCCTTTTAGTTATGTAAGAATCAGAATAAATATGGAATAGTAGTTTCTATTTTAGTTACTTATTCCAAAATTGTTATTTCTTAAGGTTGGTAGAATAAAGTTATTCCATTAAGTGATACATACATGTCTATAATATGTTTATTTTTTAGTATAAAAATAATATATATTTAATATAGTATATACATACTTCAAATTAGATCTATATTTAGGTGGTCAAGTTAATTAATATTAATATACATGTTTTTCACTCAATACATCACTTATTTTACTTTTCAACTAATCGAGAATTTCTCATGGTACATATTTATTCATCTCAAAAGAAAATCACTTTCAAATAATACCAATAAAATTTAAATACTAATATTATTTTCTACTTATTATTTTTTTTATTTTGCATCCAAAGATAAGCTAAAGGTCATAAGTTCAAATCAACATTCTACTAACCCCGTTTAGGGTGGCATCAACCAGTTGTTTTATATATTCTCCTTTACTTTGTTGAAAAAGCTCTATCAATTCATGGAAATTCAATTTAAGGACCACTTTACAAGAAGATATCTCTAGAACATCATTTGTACATGCGAACGGGATGTTTGCGAAAAAGAAGTTGTGAAATACAATAAACATTAAAGTAATTAATGTCTTAAAAAAGAGATAATTGATCAATATGTGAAGCATAATCATCTATCATCTCTAAGTTTAAATTTTAATTAATTTACAAATTTGAATTTTTAATTGACAATGGATTATAAGAGATTTGAATTTTAGCTTGGTAAGATATTGTTCCAATTACGTTTTCTTTTTAAATTTAACTTAAATTCAATCACAAAAATATTCACATAATAGCATTCAATTGTAAGCAATTGAAATGATAGTTTTTGAATATCATTATGGTTTGTCCCACCATCTCCTTTTCTCTTTAAGTCTGTTTGTTTAAGGATTATAGTTGTGGATTATTTGAAAAGTAATAACATAGTATTGGAGTGACAATTATTTATTGAGAAAAAAAAAATAATCTAAAACTCTCATAAGATAAGACCCAGTCTTTTGCATTTTTTGGAATAGACTTTACTAACATAATAGTCAGATGATTCGAACATACGCTTAGTATCAGTATAATAAATGTAATGGAGATTCACGACGACGCAAACACAACGTCACAACCTGCTGTTACCCATTTCTTGACATTGGTACGTGCCTGTCAAAAGAAATATATTATATTTAGTATTTTCCACATGGTTGTGGTTTCCACGTTCCTTTGTCCATCTGTTGACAACTTGACATCCTTCGAGCGTTGCATATCATGTATTTGATGGTTTGGTACGCTTGCAGTCTCAATTATTCCACCAATTGCTCGGGCAGCGTGTGCGCCCGCACAACCTCGACAGTCAACATCACTGAATACTTGCAGTCGTCGTCCACGCTCGCCTGTGCGCTTCCTTGACCAAAATTACATCTTCAAAAGTTTATTGAGAAAAAAATGTTTATCGAGAAGTTAAAAAAAAAAGGAACTTCCACATATGCACTCGCCTTTGGATTAGATTCGGACGGTAAAGATCTCGTAGGCCATCACGTCAACAGCTTGGAAGTCGGAGACACGATAGGATTGAATAGATTCGGGAAGATGGCACTTTTGTCCTTTGCACCACGCCATTGGTCAGAACTTGAAACATGATTGGTCAGAAACACATATCGATTATTTATCATCACGTTAAAGTCCATTCATTGGCCATCGTGTGTACATTGAACTGACGAAAATACCCCCTCAGGGAATTCGACACCTTTAAGCTGGTTTAATTTGTTTGGTTTGCCGTAATCACGGACGAACGCAAATGATATATATATGTATATATTTGAGAATTTACAGAGGCCAACTCCAGCTATCGAATTGGAAAAAAGAAGAAGAGGAACGAACTCGGATGGTGAGTAAAATGAAATGGTGGCGATATAAGAAGAATCTTAGTGGTGGTCCGTCATTTTCCAATTGATAAGGGACCACTTAGAAGGAGTCGTAATCATAAATTCGTAATTGTTGAATATTTGCGGCATTGCATCTTTTCTTATTGCATCACTGTCAGTGTAGTGGCGTTCTTCTCGTCAAAATTGGTCCCTTTACTTGTGTGACCTGATAACATCTATAGAATCTCCAGAGATTTGATTTGTACTTCAAATCTGCATGTCCGTGTTGTTTCACGGGAAGGGAAAGAGATGCACATACAAACTTGAGGTAGTCGCATAAATTGGATGGTAGCCGCCTTGACCACCATCGTCGAAGGCTAACATCAAAATGTCTAGCATGCTGCAGAGAGAGACGGGGCCGGTACATTGAATTGAAAGAAAAATCAGTCGAGTATTGATAACTATGTCCAGTTAGAAACCAATTTGACCATGCTAGTTGAGAATTTAGTCTGAAACAAAAAACAAAAGAAGAATGATGGTGCACTGTGAGGATCCAAATGACAATATGTTTAAGTTTTAAATGCCACAGAGGACCTTATTACGTAGGTTGATCAATAAGATGCACCGTAACGAGGGAGATCACATTCAAGGTACCGAAAGACAAATACTAGTGATACAAGT
>JAMKQA010249736.1:0-10600 GCA_024699735.1 Posidonia australis | reverse complement strand
AGGAACACGCAAAAAGAAGCCAGCCCACGAGGCCCAAGCCCAAACGCACAAAACCACACAATGGGCCTCGGAACAGTAACACCTGTCCAGGAAATAAAATTCATAAAATGTAAATAATTACAAAATGAATTTTACAGGTGTTACAGAACTGGAACATGCCACTTGTCTTACTTCAACACAAGACCTGGAAGCAACTGAACCAAGACACAAGCAAAATTTGAAAAGAATTTGAAAAGCTTTATGGATCCAGTGCAACACAGAAGGGTGACATGCTAGAGAACAAGAATTGTTCCTTTTTACTGTGCAATCAGTGCAACAGAAACATGATTGCATCCTAATGCAATATGGATGCCCATTCTATGTCTATAGTGAAAGGAAGCGACCAGCCTCAAGTAATATAATAACCAACCGAAAATTATAGAAGCTGCCATGTGAGAGTGCATATTGGATATACATGGGGTCTCATGATGCATGTGATCCACAATAAAGAAACACTACATTATATTCTGTTTAGTGAGCCAACAATATCTTCCAATTTTTCCTAGTAGCAGCTTAAGATCAAACTATTGCCCAAACATATCTTCCATTTTTCAGCATAAGCTAACATAAGCTCCATAAAGAATAACAGATTGCCAAACAAGTGAACCAACATATATATTATCAAACTAGATAACAACCAGCATTACACAACAAGGCTTTAGGAAAGGTGATGCAGATGTCTAACATATAAGAACAGAATCCAGTAAACTGAATGGAAAATACATAACTTCCGCCTCTTTAGAAAATAAAAAATCATACATCATACATTCATATTAATCAACAGAAGAATAATTTTAGTAGTAAATCAAGAAAAAAATACAAATAAGAACCCGAATTAGACTGAAAGAAAACGCCCTCAAATACATAGTAATCGAGCAACGATAATAATCTGCAAAGATTCCAAATCCCATCACACACGCAAATTTAATCATCAAACCATACTGTAGCATGCCATAAGTCCATAACGCAGCTATGTATACGATTAAGAAGAGCAATCAATTAAAAAAAAATCAGTAGAACTAAGTATGAAATATCCCAAACAACACTTGCCAAACCTAGTCTATACACACACACAGAGCATAATCAAAAGAAGAAGACCCTAGTTAAAACAAGGGAAGTAGAGCATAAAGAAGAAATCCAACTAACAGGTGCTGTGATGGGGGGAGGCTCGCTTCGACGACAGGCAGGAGGAGGTGTAGAACGTCGGAGCACATCTATGGGGGGGAGGCTCGCTCCGTCGACAAGCGGGAGGAGGAGGAGGAGGAGGTGCTACGGAGGAGCACCGTCGAGGATGCGTAGGAGGTCGAGTGACAGAGGAGAGGCGGAGGAGGAGGCAAACGAGTATTTAAGGTAGGAAAGAAAGGGGCAAAATGACCTGCGTCGAGGTATTTTATACCTGAATTAGTGAGGACTTTAACGAGGACATTTCCTTGCTATGCACTCAGTAAATAGAAAGCGAGGACATTGCGAGAAAAAAAATCCTTGCAAAAAAGTCGCTATGGTATTGCGAGGACCTTTCCTCGCAAAATCCCCGCTATATGTCCTCATTATATCATTATGAGGACATGTCCTCGCTAAGTCTTCGCTCTTTGTCCTCGCAAAATCTAATTTTTCTTGTAGTGATCGGTGGCAGACAGAAAAACCATGATCCGGCTAGCCTTGAAATATGTGCTTAGAGCCGGCCACTTATAAAGGGGGTCTTACAATCAGATGCTTCTACGCTGTCTTGATAAAAAGGAGGCCGATACAGTAATGTTGCAAGTGCATGCCGAGACATGCGGTCCTCACATGAATGGAGTATTATTGGCCAAGAAAATAATGCTACAAGGCTATTTTTGGTCAACCATGGAGACGGACTGCTGCCAGTTTGTGCGGAAATGTCATAATTGTCAAGTCCATGGCAATTTTATTCATGCACCACCACAGCAGCTCCACAACATGTCGTCACCCTGGCCTTTCTCTACATGGGGAATAGACGTCATCGGAGCTATCCACCCAGCAGCTTCATAATGGACATCCGTACGTCTTGGTAGCAATTGATTATTTTACAAAATGGGTGGAGGCAGCTTCTTACAAGACAGTGACTGCCTCTGTGACAGAGAAGTTCATCAAGAACAACATCATTACCTAGTATGGGGTCCCACATTCCATCATTTCTGATAATGGGACAAATTTCACAGTCAGAAAGGTTGAAGATTTCCTGCGGGAGTTCCATATCAGACATCACAAGTCCTCCCCGTACCGTCCACAGATGAACGGTGCAATAGAATCTGCCAATAAGAATCTAACTAAGATTCTTAAAAAGATGGTGGAGACACATAAGGACTGGCATGACAAGCTCCCACACGCTCTGTGGGCTTATGAAACATCAATCAGAACCTCAACAGGAGTGACTCCATATTCTCTAGTGTATGGTATGGAGGCAGTCCTACCAATAGAAGTGGAGATACCATCGCTTAGAGTCCTGAAAGAAGCATAACTAGAGGAGGCGGAGTGGGTTGAGGACCGCCTCGTTCAATTGAACCTGATAGATGAGCATCGACTGTAAGCTATGCATCACGCACAATGCTATCAGAAGCGCATGGTCAAAGCCTATTAGAAGAAGGTCCGACCATGAAGCTTTTTGCCAGGGGACTTGGTCTTGAGAGAAATACATCTCCTTGATAGTCGTGGCAAGTTCAGGCCCAACTGGCGTGGACCATTCGTGGTCAAGCAAGTCTATTCCGGAGGGGCTATTATCCTTGAGGACATGGACTGCGTCAAACAGTCAGAGCCAGTTAATTCTTGCTACCTGGAAAAGTACTATCAGTAATCATAAACAGTGTGTCCTTACTTTATGACACTAATAATTTCCTTCATGCATACATGAGGTCATGATCTTCTTACATCCATGTAGCTCTGCATCATAGCACATACTAACCCTCATTCAGTATACGCATATATAGGCTGACATTTGTTTTCATCATCACATGCATGGATCTTAGCCCAGTGATGATAGGCGGAAAAAGCTTGCCAATGTGGGGAATGTGTAGCACCTCCTCAGGTAGATACTATTCAGGAACCTAGAGAGTGAGGGAGTCACCTTTCATTGTGAATTGGGCGAAGTATCCAAGCTCCTCAGGGACCCTGCACCTCCCAGAGGGAGATAAAATGTTAGGGGCGAGAGTGAGAGCACGAGGAATAAAATAAAAATATATATCTGAAAAAGGCATAAAAGAATAAGAAGACAAAAGTCGCAGATAGAAGTCGGCCCTAAAGAGAGAGGCATGGCGGGTAGCCCTGTCCCTCCAATTTATCTTGGAGAGGAGTCAGAGTGAATACCTGGAAGACATGTTACAAAAAGGGCCTAGCCAACCCTTTAAACAGCAGTAGCTCCCCACCATAGACCAGGTACCTATTACCTCCAAGTCAGGGATAGGGTGAACCCACATGCCTATGAGAGGAAAAGAATAAAGAATGAATAAAATAAAAAAGCAGGGGTATGGTCTAGTGGGGTTTGGAACGGAGCCTAAGACACAGTGACCCGTTTCCAGAGAGCCACCCAAAAAACTAGGGTCTTGGATAGAGTCTAGTGAGGTCTGGAGTTGTCGTTCCCTTGTACTTGGCAGTAAGCATCCCAATGCTGAGGGCACCAATAAGATCCCACAAATCATTTAGCATGCATGCATCTTCTTTTTGCAAATATCATCCTAAAAAACTCGTAGGTATCTCTTGGTTCTCTTGGCTAGGATGTGACAACAACTTTCAGTTCAAGAGAATCAAAAGGACATCACCTAAACCAGGGGCATGTAAGCTACTCTTGTCGGTTAGGACCATTATGTCAAACCAAGGGCATATCAGCTGTCCTATGGTTAGACACACTGAGCCAGTACTTGACCAGGGGCATGTAAGCTGCTCTGTTTGGTCAAGAGTCGTCCATGTCAGGCTAAGGGCATGTCAGCTATCCTATGGTTAGACGCCTTGAGCCAGCACTTGACCAGGGGCATGTCAGCTGCTCTGTTGGTCGAGGACCCCGGTAATCTGCTAGGGGGCACAATCATTAGATAATCCTGATCTTCCAAGTTTGATGGCCACATCTCACTACTTGGGTACCTGGTCAGAACCAGCTGAAACCAGGGTTTTCCCTCAAAGTTGTGCACAAGATTTAGTCTATCCAACAACTCTCTGTCCAGTCAACTGTAGTTTTCAGCTTTGGTCCAGTTTCTCTAATTCTTTCAATAACACTTCATCTCTTACCTGTCTGCTTTGATTCTGCTAAGTGCTGTTGAACGAAGCAAAGTTGTAATCTGTTTCTAAAATAGTGTTTTGAGCATGTCCTGCAGGAGACCGTTTGCCCCCTTTCCGAGGAGTCCCGGGCCAAGAAAAGCTGAAGTGCCTTACAGAACATTGGTTTCCCTACAGTGGTGGTGCCCACACAGTACTCAAACGTACTCCAAGCATGGATCAAGCAGTTGACTGAAGGTGATCGTGACAAGCTGCGGATTTGGGGAATCTCTTCAAAGCTTTTGGAGATCGCGAAGGTGGAGGTTTCTCGATACCTTCTGTGTGCAACTGCCCGATTCTGGAAACCAACTCATCATGTTTTCCGCTTTGGGAGAATCAAACTGACTCCAACCTTGGAAGAGGTCCACAGAATATGTGATTTACAGAGGTTCCTGGGACCCACCGTGTGTATGCGGCACAATGAGTATTCTTCGGTCTTGAGTGAGTTAACTGGCCTGTCAACCAGTGATTGTGGTCGTCAGCTCATCTGTTCAGATGGACATTCTCCTATGCTGCAGCTAGCCTACTTTGACAAAGTACCCAGAATGCACGCCCCCTAGGTGACGAGCTTTGGTTGAAAGGCTTTGTTGTCCGTTTCCTAGGAGAATTGATTTTCAGCCATGGCCGGATGGTTGTAAACATTGAAGTCACTGAGATCGCTTTGGAAGTTGTAACCCGACAAATAGATCTAGCCGCAGTCATCTTGGCAGAAACCTATCGGGCTCTGGACCGATCATTGCGCCGTTACCGACACTTTTATGGCTATGGAGCTTTTGTACAAGTATAGTTGGCTGCACATCTAGGGGTAGAAGTCTTGCGCTCGCAACGATCAGCCTTCAAATCCTATTGTCAAAGTGGCCATGCGTGCACGCTCACCTCAGTTTAGAAGGAATATGAGCATTTAGAAAGCTTGACAGATTAGAAAATCATCTGGCGCATTATTCTTGCGGCTACGCATAACTTTGAGGCCTTCTTCAACACAGTTGACATGCAGCTAATCGTCCTACCAGAGTTGACTGTGGAGTTGAATATCACCCAGTCCGTGTGATGCGGTAGTTCGGTTACCAACAAGATGCCTTTGTTCAGGGGCAAATGCCAGCATGGTTCCAAGAATAACCCCTAAGCTCTTATGCAATGACTAAGGAGCTCTCTCGCCTACTCAATGGCTCCATACGATCGAAGGATCATGCAGTCATAGAGGGGAAGAGTTGCACAGCAGATTATGAAGCCTAGGTCGAAGAGACCTGGCCAATCTGTAGCGCCGCCCCGAGCCGTACGCTCTTTGCCAAAGCCTCAGGCTCCAAGAGATCCAGAGATGACATAGATTCTTAACATTAATGTCATGTTACTGGTTCTTTGCAAATTGAAATACATGTAATCACTTCATTGACTCGGGTAATAAAATTCTTCAGAACGTTTTTGGCCAGCTTGTTTGGTTGCTTATGGTTGATGCGGAACAGAAATCGCCATCGCGACAGCACGCGCATGACTGGTGCAGGATTCTACTTTCTTCGACCTGTCGGCTTGGCGCTGGGGACCACCCAGATAATAGTCGGGAATCCTGTGTTGTTGCCCCAACCTAGATAAATGAAGTCTTCACAACTTCTGTACCAGGTAGGGTGGAATTCCCTTTTCGCCTATGAATCCCGATCCTAATGGACGGATTCGAGGCCTTTGATTTTCCCATCCATGGTTCGCTCTATTGGAACGAATCCTTGTGCTTTTTTCCCATCCAAGGTTCGCTCCATTGGAACGAATCCAGGAGTTGTTTTCCCATCCAAGGTTTGCTCTATTGGAACGAATCCTGGTGCCTTTTTCCCATCCAAGGTTCGCTCTATTGGAACGAAACCTAGTGCCTTTTTCCCATCCAAGGTTCGCTCTATTGGAATGAATCCTGGTGCCTTTTTCCCAACCAAGGTTCGATTCATTCGGACGAATCCTGGTGCCACTCCTTTCGCCTTTGATTTTCCTATCCAAGGTTCACTCTATTTGGACGAATCCTGGTGCCACCTCTTTTTGCCTTTTATTTTCCCATCTAAGGTTCGCTCCATTGGAACAAATCCAGGTGCCACTCCTTTCGCCTTTGATTTTTCCCATCCAAGGTTCGGCCCATTTGAACGAATCCTAGTGCATTCCTTTCGCCTTTGAATTTTCCCATCCAAGGTTTGCTCTATTCGGACGAATCTTGGTGCCACTCCATTCGCCTTTGATTTTCCCATCCAAGGTTCGCTCTAATTCGGACGAATCCTGGTGCCACCCCTTTCGCCTTTGATTTTCCCATCCAAGGTTCGTTCTATTTGGGCGAATTCTGGTGCTACTCCTTTCGCCTTTGATTTTCCCATCCAAGGTTCGCTCCGTTGGAACGAATTCTGGTGCCACTTCCTTTCGCCTTTGATTTTCCCATCCAAGGTTCGTTCTATCCGGACGAATCCTGGTGCCACTTCCTTTTGCTTTGGATTCCACTCCGAAGGGATGGAACCAAAGCAAACTGTCTTCCTCCTTCCTTCGGGCTGGTATCCCGATCTTCCCGAGCCATCCTTGTGATGCTTGATGGATTCCTCATTCTCCTTGTTCCAACCCTCTTGTGGGCTGGTAGCCCGAACTACCCAGATGACTTCCGTGACCAGTCACTTCTCGGTCGACAAGCACCGTGAGTCTTGTCCGGCACTTTTCTCGACAAGTGTGATAACCAGTCATGTCTTTTAGGAGTTGATTGGTCGTCAACTTGTCAACATTTGGTCATTTGTATTGTTTTCTCAGGTTGGCTTCGGCTGTGCTGACGGGACCTCTAGTGTTTTCATCGACTGGTAGCTGGTGGCCATTAACAGACTCTTACTTACGGCTTCAGGTGGGGTGTCTTTGTCAACCCTGAGCATCGGTCTCTGTCCCACTCGTCCTCCGACCACGCTCAGGGAGGGGCATCTGTAGAAACCCTAAATTTTCAAATTTGCAGGCTTGCAGGATAAAGTATGGTGGTTGGGCTTTTGATCACAAATGAGCTCAAACCCTAGTTTAGTCCCAATGCCCATGAAAGTCCACCAAAGCCCATTTAGGCCCATTAAGCCCACTTAGGCCCATTAAGCTTACCAAGGCCCACCAAAGCCCATGAAGGCCCATTTAATTCCATTAAGCCCAAGCAATTCACCTAAGGCCCACTTAAGCCTACTTAGGCCCATGAGTGCCCATTAGGCCCATGAGGCCCATAAAGCCTACTTTGGTCCTTGGGCCCATGAAGGCCCACAATGTGTCAACACATATCTTCTTCCTTTTCCAACTCAACAGCCCACTTCCTTCTCTTTTCTTCACCTTGTAAACCCATGTTTCCTCACTGTTTTCACCAAAACCACACAAACCCAACATCCAGCCACTGACCAGCAACTCCTCCATCCATCCATCCATCTTCCAGCCCGCTGACCAGCAACAACACTCCTCAAGCTTGAGCCCTCCACGAACCAGAGCCACCGAATGCCTCACCGCGAGCTTGGACGGCTGTCGATCACTGTCGACGAGCAAGGGGACAAGATGGAGCGTGGAGGACAGCAGGTTGTTAGGTCGATAGTTGGTTAGGACGGTGGTTAGTCTGTTAGGAAGTTAGTTAGTGGGCTGGTTGTTAGGATTTTGGTGGTGGGTTGTTATAGCTACCGTCAACTTCACCTATAAAAGGAGGTGAACAGAGCAAGAATGAAAAGAGAAAACGGAGGAGAGATCCCAGAGCTCTGAGGTGTCTTCCCATGGCGTTCTTGAGCACGACAGCCAGCCTCAGTGCCTTTCTCAGCCAGCTCCGGTCGTCCGCGCCACTACCAGACCAGGTATGCCCTCTATCTGCTTCCCTTGCCTTCAATTCTAGTTTCCTAGGATTACTTGAGTCTTCCGGAGTCGATTCCGATCAATCCAGAGGATTCTTTTGGTAGGAATCAGCCCCTAGGCCTCACCGGAGCTGTTTTTCGGTGGCCTAGGTGGGGGGGTTGGTCCAGGGCACTGCCCTGGCCCCGGAGCGTCGATCATTTCTCCCCAGACCTCCCTCTTGCGTCTCTGCTCCTCCGTGCATCGCTCCAATGCCTCCAGAAGCCTCCACCAGAACCTCGCCAGAATCGCGCAAGACACCGTCGCCGGAGAAGATGATCGGAGCCAGAGAAGGAGCGCACACCTCCAGCCCCTCCGTGCCGCTTCGAGCCTCTAGAAAGCTTCCATGGTGACTCCTAAGTACACTGGAGCCTCTGGAGCTGAGCCACGACCTCAGGAACATGCCCGAGACCTTGCACATCGGAGAAGAGGGCGTCGACGGCAGTCGGAGCCCCCTTCATGTCATCGTCCACTGTTTGAACCCCTGGAAGAGAGGAGATGCTCCTCAATGCCCCTTTGAACCTCCTGGACCCTTGGATCGCCACACCGTAGCCTCTGGAGCTCTCTTCTTCCCCAACGCCGTCGCTAGAGTGCATCGACGGCGAGGGAGGTGGGAGGTCCCCTCCCGCAGTTGGATTCTTGATCCAATCCGTTGGATCTTCTCCCCTTTTTCTTGTCTTGCTTCCCGTGGGGTCTGATCTTAGATCAGACAAAGAGAGCACCTCTAGTAGCCCCCTCCGGCGGTCGTCAATGGCGGAGCTCTGTCGCCGACGGCCGCCGCTGTCTATTCCTTTAAAAATATTAAAAAAACATTTTCTTTTAATAAAATTCTATAACTTTCTGTTTGTTACATTTAGGTCCTTTTGTTTAATGCATTCAGGTCCTTTTCTTACATTTAGGTCCTTGATCATTTTTCTTAATTCGTTTGAATAAAGTTTTAACTGAAAATATTGCATTATGCCCCCTAAGTATTCAAAATAATGTTTTCCAGGTTTAAAATTTTAACCCAAACCCCTAGGGTTTCTTTTCATACATTTTAATCCAACATTTTTGCATAAAGGACCCTGAACTTTACTGAAACTCTTCTGAATGCACATTTCTCTGTCATAATTGCATTTAAACCCTTGAGCATCATTAAAATAACACAGAATGCATATTTTCTCTGGTTAAATTGCATTTTAGCCCCAGAACTTTACTGAAACTCTTCTGAATGCATTGATTCTCTGGGTAAATTGCATTTTAGCCCCTGAACTTTATAAAATTCACACTAAATGCATGTTTTCTAGGATAAAATTACTGAATTGCCCCTGAAACTTCCATGGATCCTTTTCCTTGCATATTTTACCATGAATTTTCATTGATTTGCACTAAATGCTTGTTTTAGTGGCATATTTGCAGTTTAACCCCTAGGAACCTTCAACTTGGTTAAAAATGCACAGATTTACACATTTGATCCTTGATTTCTTCAAAACTACATGAAATGTGTTTTTCTATGTATTTTTTATGATTTAGCTTTAGAAATTTAGTTTTCATTCAGAACTTGGGTTTTTTGCACAAAGGCCCCTTGAATTTTCATTCACACTCTTACATGCACTTTGCACTGTTTGTTGTACTTTTTCATGCATGTTTTCTTGTGACTTCTTCCGTTCATTGCGCACGCATTTCTAGCTTACTTCAAATTTGGTTTTCTCGTTGTTTCCCGGATTTCTCCCACTTTTCATGTTTTTGACTTGATTTGGTTTTCCATCGCCCGAGGGCGTACATTAAAAGGCTTATCAAAGCCGACATTGTCCCGAATGAGGATTATTTTCCAATTTTGATTTTCTCGAATTTATCCAAATTTCCGCTGATTTGCGAGACGCTTTCCGAGAATTTCTCGATTTTCACGATTTTCCTCATCGCCCAAGGGCGTACAGTAAAGCGGCATTCTCAATGCCTACATTTGACCGTTGGATTAACTATGTCTCCTTATTTCATTTCTTTTATTTGATTTGGCGTGTTTTCTCTAGTCATCTTTAGCATGTACATTCAGAATAGGCAAGCACACACCCAAAGATTGTGTTTGAATTTCATTATTTCATTTCTTTTATTTGATTTGACCGTTGAATTTATGTTATCTTCTTGATCATCATCAATGTTTAACTGTGTTGTTTTAGTTTCATTTTGTTCTTCAAATTTTACATGCATAGATTCTTCTATTATTAATGTTATTTTATTATATATTCTATAAGCCTTGCTTTTAGAGGAATATCCAAGGAATATTCTTTCATCAGCTTTGGGATCGAACATGTCTAAATTATCCTTGGTGTTTAAGATAAAACATTTACATCCAAAGATTTTGAAATATGAAATCTTGGGAGTTTTGCAAAACCAAAGTTCAAATGGGGTTTTATTTAAAATAAGTCGTATCAAAACTCGGTTTAAGATATAGCAGGTTGTGTATACGGCTTCGGCC
>JAMKQA010249734.1:0-17090 GCA_024699735.1 Posidonia australis | reverse complement strand
TTTTGCATGATTTATTTCATGTTTTGGTTTTCCTTGTCTTCCATAATAGATTAGGTGGCGACTCCGTTTTATTTTGCTTTTTCGACGTGATTTTGCCGACCGATTTCGCATTCATTTGCGGAACCTCCTCGCCGGCATGGTTACACCCATGAAAATCGTCCAATTGTGGACAAGTTGTCAACATAATGGAAGATTCCTTTAGAGACATGGAGCAGACCATTGAGAAAGAGGTATAATGTCAAAAGAAACAAAATCAAAATCTTGACAACATTCTCGTTGTCCTCTAGTGTTAGTTGAGACTCTTTCTTAGAGAAAATATTTTGATGTACATTCTCACAATGCTTGGCATATAGAGGTTCGATGAAGCATCACTCTAAAATAACAGATCGGGCAGGCATATAAAGGTTCGATGATACACCATTTGCAATAGGCAACCTCAAAAGCAAATAAATGTTTACTGGACTGAGCTTTACCTGAGATTTTGCAATGCGAAACTTACGTTTTTTAGCCTCATAATATGTTGCTAGATTCTAGACAAAAGAGTTGTCCACCTGTGGAGGATCCATATCAAGAAAGTGCTCAAATGGAGTCTTCAAGAAAATCTCTCGCTATGTAGATTTAAATTTATCTACATATTTCCTCTAATGGGAAAAAGTGCAATAAAATGGACAAAATGATAGCTACACGCAAGAAAGACGAAGACAATGACAGAAACATAATATACTAGTGACAAAGAAAAAACGATCGATATGTTTTATTGCCTTTTGCAATCTTACTTAGTTTTTGCGTTTGATTTTGTGGAGAACTGCTACTCTCAACTTCATAAGATTCACTCTCAACAATTTGTCACCCTTTTCTTGTCATTTTGTGTCGAGATTGGAGAAGGAGAAGGAGAAGCTTCAACGATTGTAGACGAGAGGAAAAGGGAAAGAAGACAAAGTAGTTTCTGGTGAAAGGTGAAGAAGTTTCCAATGGTTTGAAATGAAGAGGAAGGGTTTCCAAACAGGATGTATATCACTATATACTACCTTTCAACTCTTAAAAGACGTGCACAAAAGGAACTGTTACGTCAACTGCAAAACAGTACAAGAGAGTAGGAGGTCGCGTGCGTTTTGCATGATCTCCATGTAAGAAGTCACGTCAGATGGGTTGGAGAATGGGTCGAATTTGGGATCCGTATACTACTTTCCATCTAAAATACCAAAACACACAATGAAATAGGTGGCTTCCAATCCAAGCAAAACACTTCACCACACCAACCAGAGATCTGATAGCCTTGAACTGGATGGCTTCAATCCCAATCATCTCCCAAATCACCACCACCTCCACAACCACCTCCTCGTTGTCCTCCTCCTGTTCCACTCGTTGGTCCTCCTCCAAACCCATCAATCTCATCTATCCTCCACGAGAAGAACAAACAAAGTAACAATCCTCTTCATGCTCTTCCAACCTACAACACAATTCCTCTCCACCTGCTCCCTGCCATGCCTTCAACTTCGAGTTTGTGGCCCCTAACCAGACATCGGAGGAGGCGGTAGCGGCAGTGAGGGTCCATGCCCGGGAGCTCGTGGGGCTGAAGCCCATGATAGAGGCAAGGTCATGGTGGGAGATGTAGGCCACTCTCTGAGAGAGCTCTAGGAGTCTGAAGCAGGATATTTACACCATCATCCATACATTGCCCCAGGACAGGAGACCCAAGGTGAGGCAGCTCTACTCCACCCTCTTCAATAATGTGACCAGGGTAAGTAAGTAAGCAAGCAAGTATTGATTTAATTGAGGTGAATTTTGGAAATCTACTTGAATGTTTTGATCTAAATATGAATAAATATCATTTTGATGTTGTTCCCTCTCAATATTTGACAAACAGACTTCGCATGATTAACAAAAATAGAAGAAATTAATACGTTATCGGTGTAGACACCCCGATTTTGAGGCGGCTCATAAGTGAACTTTCCAGATGATGTTACTTTAGATACGGCAAGCCTAACCTCATTTGAACTTTATCTGACATCTTGGTTACCCTAAGCCTATAACAAACCTATGGTCCAATTAATAATTCAAGCAGTTAGATGTGGAGCACCAACCTGAAGCACAAACGTGGAGCACCAGTATGGAGCACCAAGCTGGCGCACCAAATTGAAGCACCAAGCTGGTGCACCAATGTGGCACACCAACATGGCGCACCAATGTGGAGCACCAAGCTGGCGCTCAACCACTTTTTAGAGTGCTGGCTGTTGACTTTCCATCTTTTGTGCTTGTAACCTTCCCTTGCGAATATTCCACCACGAATCTACGCAAGACTTTTGATTTCCGAGGCTTTTGGCATCTCAAGGAGTTATTTTTTCATTCTCTTTAAAAGGCCATCCATAAGCGACATTTTTTTCTCTCTCTTAGCAATTCACCCACTCTTAGCAACCAGCACCCCTACCTTCAAAGCATTCTCTTGCATCCCTGAGCACTCCCAACTGTGTCCAAAGAAACAAGGAGGAGACACCTTGAGCCACCCAAGGAGGTGACACCATAGGTAAGGTCCTTTACCCACCTCTCCATATGGATTTTACATGATATTCTGGATAGAACCTGCAACTAGGCAGATGTAATGTCTATATAGTGATGTTCTTTTGTACTTTTTTGTTATTTTGGGTGTTCATGATGCTCTTTTCTATAGTTATTGCTTCTTTGTCATGATAATTTTTGCACTGTGTGATCTTTTTAGTAATGAATCATGAGTTGTGATGCACCTCCTTTGCATGCTTTATCATTTCCTCATGCTCCCGAAGTCAACTAGATCATTGCATGAATCATAAAATCCACCATAGGTGGCTGCAATCCTAAGAAATGCATGAATATGCATGACTAAGGAGAGAATGATAGCAATGTTTTAGGCTTGATTATTTAACTCGATTAAGTTCCCCGACATCTAGGTTAATGATCTGAATAGTCAGTAACCTAATTAGTTGCATACATCTGGCCCAGGCTTTGAAATCAGATTGCAGTCTGAAACAAAGTATCTGGAGTGCACCAACCTGGCGCACTAGGTTGGAGCACATAACTGGCGCACCATCCTGGCACACTAGCCTGTTCACAGGGTGCAAGGAGCCTATTTTGCATCATGATTTGCATGTCCTTCTTATTGTTTTGGACTTTGATCTTTCTGATGTTTGATCTCTGATATGTCATGTTCTTGCTTGCACAGTTTCATCATGTAATAATACTGTTTGTTTTAGTTTTGCGTCTAGTAAAGTTAACTTGCCACTTGGATTTGGTGAACTGGTTGCTTTCCAAGACTCTTTGTGTAGAGTTATTTTACATCAGTCCATGATCCAGACCCAAGTAAAATAGCTGGGATTCATTAGCTTTTATCAGTATAGGGGTTTTGGGGTCTTGTGTGAGGCTTATTGCCCTTGAGCACATGACCCATGCCATGGTGTCTTGGATTTCCTCTTTCCTTTATTACTTTGTGGAAGAGGGGGAAACTCACATGTGATCAGGTGTTTTAGATGTCCATGATGCATTTTCAGATAGTTTTATGAATATTTGCAAGATTTTATATCGCACGGCACATTAGTCTAGCTTACTGTCTGATCTTCAATTTCTGGGACTCACTTTAGTGGCACACGTTACTAGCACACCTGAGTAGAGCACATAGGTGGCGCACTAGACTGGAGCACCAATCTGGTGCACCAAACAGGCGCACCTACCTATTTTCACTGCACCAACAGTAGCTTTTTGGCATGTTATTTAGCATGATTTTTGATTTACTTTGCCTTTGGTTTTCTTTGGGTGTCCTCCTAGATATATCAGGATGACTCCAGTATGTTTTCATCCACATTTATGTATGGTAGCATAGGTTTTGCATATAGCAAAGCGAAGACGTTATCCACTCGATATTGTTGGATCTGTGGTTATATCCGTGCAATATCTTTGCACCGATGTTTGATTCATAACTTGAGTGATCTTTCAGAGCATTAGGACACATCCTATAGTCTCTTTATCCATGTTTAGCATAAGACACCACTTGTATGTAGCGTTGCATTGCATATCACCCTTGGACGTACAGAAACAGGCTGAAAAGCTAACATTCCATATAAGTAAACGAGAAACCCATGAAAGATCGATTTCTCGGGCGCACGAGAGTACCTAATACCTTCCTCGTACATAACAGAGATCCTTGCCCAATTTTCTGGTTCATGATGACCTTTTCTATTGGTTTATTGTATAGTTTTAGTGTTTTAAAACGGTTTTCCTCGTCTCCCGTTTTTAAGTAGACTAGGTGGCGACTCCCACATTTTATCATTGCTTTATCGCATTTTGCCGTGACTTTGCTGGTCCTTGTGTATTTGGCCTTTGGCGCCACACACGAGGCTGTCGCCGGCATGGTTACAATCGGTCATTAACAAATTTTGAATAAAGGATGTTATTCAAGTTCTAAATCTTTAATGTAAATCGTAAGTATCAAACATTGATAAGGAAATAGAATTAAAGAGTTATTGGGTGAAACATCACACAGTTTACTAGCATAATCGACACTTCAGGTTAACTATGTAAAGATGAACGTAACCATTAGGTAGTATTCCCACCAAAGGTCACTGAGATGATTTCTTGAGAATTTCATATGACAAAACTTTACTCTAAAATTATACTATAAACAACTAATGTTACTGCTATGGCGAAACTAAAATGAACTATGTTTAAGCACTAGAAAGAATAAAGCTTACAAAATAGTTTTTTTGGGATCATTTTTATGTAATTGATTAAGTTCCTTTTATAGTTTCATTGGCTAAAGCATCGTGGAAATGTGATCATGATCCCTATTTTAGTTGTAGTTCCTATCATGGTCTTGAATTCTTGCGTCCACAAAAATAATTGGGCGATAACCACTATTTTCGATCTACAATCTTAAAATTAGTGGAGATTGGACAACTGTCCAATACTTTTAATCTTAACATTTCACCGATTCCTTATTTTAGTTCAGCGAAATATTCACTCTATCGTTGAACTTCAACCTGTTTTATATGGCATTAACAGATGTGTAGCTCAAGTAGTTTGATTTTGATATTTTTCTTTGAGAGACTATCGTAGTTTAACATTGTGCTTCAGCAACTTACCGAGCTCTTTTCTGGTTGTGATTAGTTATGCATTTGTGTAGCCAATTAACTTTAGAATCACTTAAGGTATGTGATTGATTCTTGGATATATTTTCTTTTACCTGTGATCATGTCAAAAGTGATATCTAATTGAAATGGTTATAAAGGGCAAGGTTCAGTAAGTGTTGTCGAGATCAGTCGAGCTAGGGCATACGTTAGCAATTATGACTTATCAAGTGATCGAATCAATTAATCTACTTAATCTACTTATTGGTGAGGCTATCGATCTGATTAATAGGACAATCTACCTATCAAAGCAACTTTTCGTGCAAAGACTAGTGTAGAGTGAATTTTTGGTGCCAAATATGATTAATAGGACAATCTACCAATCAACCAACCTTTCCTAGTCCACATGTTCTACATAGTAAATTAAATTGAAAATGAAGGTGATTATCAAATGTTCTATTCAATTAAAATGCAGCTTGGACTAGGGGTTTAAAGATCAACGGTTTGAATTCAAGTTCAACTTTGAAGCCTCACATGTGCCAAGGTGATGATAAATCCTTCTTAGGTAGTCATGATTTCTAATAAGATTAACTTGGAAGCAGTAAATGTGCCAAGTGAAACAAAAATTGATTAGCAATGATATAAATTTACCTAATATGTTCAAACTCAAGCTTATTGATTTTGGCATTATCATAATTAATCATTTAAACTTGTTTGAAGTTGCTTCTTAATTGTGTTGTATCTGGTTAAGTTGATACTAGCAAGGTCAAATTGTTGAAGAACGGATATAGACTAAACAGCAAAATACATAAACTCATAATAGTCATCTCTTCCACAAATGTGATGGAATTAGATGAGGATGTGAAGGAGCTTAATTGAGATAAATTTGTTCATTGGTTGTAGAGCAAATAATTGAACACTTAGGTTGTACTTGGTAACAATTATAGATAAACTGATTATAGTGAAAAGTTAACTTTTTTCAAAAAATTGCTTCCCATAACTTTTCATTTTTAGTGTTTTTGGTGAATTTTACACATGAGAAATAAGTTGACGGATTTTTATATGTTGAATTCAACTTTTTATTCATAAGTGATTATTTCCAATAAACTGTGGAAAATAATCATTACCAAATGCTACATGGTAGATGATTTATTCTCGATTCTTGTCTCCTTTGCAAAGATGATATTATGCTAGAAGAAAGGATGTAAAGCGTTTGAATTGAAATAAATCGAAAGATTAAACATTTATTAGATAATTTACTACTCTCTTCCACAAATGGGATTGAATAGACCATAAAGTAAAGGAGCTAAATTGAGATAAATATTTCCAATCTCAGCAATCTACAAATGGTTTGATTCATAGCTCCAGTTGTTCGGTGTAGCTATTATTATCAGGATTATTATAATCACAAGGAGTTGCTTCTATAGTGTGACCATGTCAACCCAGGGATCCGGTGCTGAGTCATGCCAGAGGGAGGAGATCGCAGCCATGTCAAGATGGCAAAGACGCAAGATAGGATGAGACGAAAAAAAGAAAAGGAGTCACCACCTAGTCTTTTAAGGAAAGACGAGGAAAACTACAAAGAATGGGATGCATGTGATGCCAATGTGAAGGCCGAGTATCTGCTAACCAAAGGATGGGTAATGATTCCTATTACGCACGAGGAAGGTATTAGGTACCCCCGTACGCCCGAAAAACTCGGTCTTTCTTATCTAATTTGCTTGCTATGGGCTAAATGAATGTTTGCTAAACCTAGATCATGTTCTAAACATGCTAATATGAATGTCAGGACAAAATTGGATGAATGTGCAAGATGATATGCGAAAACTGCAAGGAAATCTACATGAGATGATGAAATCACGGAAAACCACATGAAATGACGAGGTTTTGAAAAGAACGCCTCAGAAAACCCTACTGATATCAAAAGATAAAAGGTGGGGTCAACTCAAGTCCTCGGAATCAGGAAAAAAGCCGTGAAATTCAAAAAGGAGAAATAATCTGCAAATGAGCCAATATGGGCCTTTCGATTACTTCGTGTATGCCTTCGGGCGATGAAATCCAAATCAAATCAAAAAATCCGAAACATAGGAGTAAAGAGAATCAAATCGAATGTTGGGTGAAGGATTCTGAAAATAAAGTGAAGCAAAGTCCAAGAAAGAACACATGAGATGTACACTCATTTAAAGGAGGGATTGATGCTTGAATAAGTGACGAAAATAATATGAAATGCTTGAATAAGTGCCTAAATGTGCAAAATTACTAAGGAATGGCTTGTGCAAGACTGAGTGCAAAAACTAAAATGCGTGCGTATGAATTAGTGGCATAGGGGTAATTTGGTCATTTTAATGGCCAGACATGATAAATGCATGTATGGGGATGATGCATGGTCTAAGACATGTCAAAATGTGAGTAAAATGTTCAGAAAATGTTATTTGCAAAAAAACATGGAGAGGAAGAACAACAAAACGATGTAAACACAATAAATGACAAACATAATGACTAAAATGCAAAATTCACAAAAAGAGTGAGAATCTAGATGAAAAATATATTCATGACTTCTACTCCAATATGCAGATGATGGATCAAATGACACTGTGGCACTGAGATGTGTGAAAATTGCATTTGGATAATTCCTGAAAACTCAGGGTTTAAAGTGCAAAATTCACACATAAGTGCAATTGTGATCAAAATGTGAAGCTAAAGGGCAATTCACAATGAAAACGTGATTTTTAATGGAATCCATGATTAAATGTAAAATTTGAAATGCAATGATTGAAAAACATCAAAAATATGCAAGAAAACATTTAAAACCCTAAATGATGGGTTTAAAGTTAAACTAAGGGTTTATATCCAAATTCTCTGTGTTCAGGAATTATTTGTTAAGGACTCAGGGACTTATGTGAAAAAATTTTGGGCCTGATTGTGAAAAGAAGATTGAACTTTTAAGTTGATCAGTGTAATTATGGAGTTTATTAGGGTTTAGGAACTAAAATTCACAGAGAAAACTCATTTTTTTTAAACTCAGGGGGCTTAATGCAAAACATCAGAACTTACATGTAAAGAAAATATGAAAATAAGGACCTGAGCGTGACAAAACATGCATGAATGTATTAGGAATAAAAAAACAAAATATGTAGGGGGGTTATATGCAAAACTTATAGAGATAATAAAAGAATTGAAGTTTTTTAAAACTACAGGGACAAAAATATAAAAAAAAATAGGACAAAAATTAAATGAAAAATGACCCAAATGTAACATCCTAAGGACCTAAGAATAAAAACCTAAAACTAAGGGGCCTAGGCCTAAACTAATTCCATTTGAAGATCGCCGGCATCTGATCTCCGACGAGGGCTCTGACAAGACTCCAACGAATGGCCAAGGACGCTACGACGGCGGAAGAAAGTGAGCGACAACCCAAGAAGCTAGTGGGTGATGCGGCAGGGGTCTCCGGCGCATCGGAAGGGCAGGGTAGGCCTGAGGATTCCCCCCCCCCCCCCCACCTCGCGCTCCGGCAAGGCCCTCTGTCGACGTCAGGGAAGGTGACAGCGAGGTGGCTGGCGATGACCTAGTGGTTGGAGCGGCGCGGCGATGGTTGGGAGAGTTTCGGGGAGCCACGGTGAGGTTTCGGGAGGCATCAACGAGGTCCGGGGAGGTCCAAGGTGTTCCTCCCACCCCTGGCCTTGGCGATAGGCACGACGAAGGTCGTCGGGGCCCTATGGCGACTTAGACAGTGGTCCTCCGAGGTTCGTGGCAATGTGGCGAATCTCCTAGAGTTGTGGCACAGAGAAAGGGCGTCTGAGGATCTCCAGTGGCTTCATGACAGCGGTCGGTGGTGCTACAGCGACGGGACAGCAGTGACGACAGGGGGTCTCCGGGTTCACGGGAGGCTAAAGGATCTCCTCTAGAGCAAGGGAGCTCTGGAAGGAGGAGGAAGAGGTAGGAAGGGCCTCAGAGACCTCCTCCCACCGCAGGAGCTATGGGCTCGCCGAAGTTGGTGAACCCATCATCAGAGAGACGCGAGGAGGCAGACAGGGCTGCCAACTCCGACAAGCTGGCCAAGAGGAGTTCTACGGGCCTCAAATAAACATGAATTGAAGGTTAAGGGAAAAGGGGGTTACCTGGATGATGCCCGATGTCATTCCCAGTTGCGCTCGACGGCGAGGCTCTGATTTCTCTAGCGACAATGGTTGGGTTGCGAAAAGGGGTGAAAAAGGGGGCTTCTGGATGCGTGGAGGGATCCTGGGTCTCTAAGGTGGACTGGGTGCTCGATCTTGGGGCTGGATTGCGCTTGGAGAGGTTGAGAGATTGATGGGTTCTGGAGTTGTCGGCGGTGGGGTTTTAAACTCCTGTCAAGTCTTCCTCCGTCGTGGATCTTCCTCCTCAGCCACTGGGTATCATAGGATCGAGTGCGTGATGAGGTAGGAAGATTCGGAGATCGCGGGAGATTGAAGATAATCGCCAGAAATCTCGGGATTGATCGTCGGTGATCTCGCCGGCGAACCAAGGATCATAGGAACCGCCGTCGGAATTATTTTTGGACTTTTATAAGGTTTTCTGGTTTATGGATTAACTGGGCTTATTGGGCCTACAATGGGCTTAGGGTTTTGGGGTTTTTTTTTTGGCTTTTTTATTTTTGTTTTAGGGTTTTGTTTTTAAGGTTTTTAAATGGATTTTAGGGTTTTGCTTTTAGGTTTTTTAATTGGGTTTTGTGATTTAAACTAAGTTTTTGATTTTGTGACTTAGAGTCAAATTAATTGGTTTTTTTAATTAGGGTTTTAATTATTTTAGGTTTTTGTTTTAGGATTTTCATGGATTTTAGGGTTTTGCTTTTAGGTTTTTAATTTGGTTTTGTGATTTAAATTTGATTTTTGATTTTGGTTTTGAATTAGGGTTTTAACTATTTTAAGGTTTTTATGGTTTTAATTATTTTAATTTTAGGGTTTTGGATTTTAATTAGGATTTTGAGTTTAATTAGAGATTTTGTGTTTTAATTAGGGTTTTTGGTTTATTTAGGGTTTTTGGATTTTAATTAGGATTTTGAGTTTAATTAGGTTTCTTTTTGTGTTTTAATTAGGGTTTTGGATTTAATTAATTAGGGTTTTTATGTTTTAATTAGGGTTTATGATTTAATCAGGATTTTGAATTTTAATTTAGGGTTTTGGATTTGATTAATTAGGATTTTGAATTTATTTAGGGTTTTTAATGGATTTTGACTTTAATTAAGATTTTCACTTAATTACTTTGATTTTAAATGGATTTTATTTAATTTTGACTTGAATTAGGGTTTTCACTTGATTAATTTTGGGTTTTAAATGTGTTTTGTTTGGTTTTAATTTTAATTTGGTCATAGTGGACTAATGTGGGCCTGAATGGGCTTGTGTGGGCTTAAGTGGGCTAGGTTTTTTGTCGTGGCAACCAGAGCATCTTTCAGAGGAACCTGCTGCCAAGTGACTTCAAAATCGAGTTGTATACATATAGCTTTGCTAAATTAGAATAAAAGGCAATTTTAAGTGTGCCTAGATAGGATCGAAGGTATTTTTTGGGTCGCTAACTGAAATGTACAGGCACTTATGAATCATATATTTTCACGGTTGAGGTTTCATTTAGTAAAACTTTTGGACAGTTTTTGAGCATATAATTTCTTCCCAGAAACTACAATAGTCTAATAGTTCTATCAAATACTATCAGTTTTTCAGAAACATGTAGCTTTTGAAATAGTGATTCTTTTACATTTCCAGATGCTGAGGTATATCAATTTCTAGCCAGAAACTAGCTTCTACACTTAGGTAGCGTTTGGAAATGATTTTTTACACCAGCTTATTACGTTAAGCGCTTATTACCTAATAATTGTTTCCAAACAAGCTAGTTTATAGAACTTTTCTAAAAAAAACTGATTATAGCCTTTTAGTTTATTTTAAGCTTTTAATGGAGTTTATAGAAAAATTAATGAGTGTTAGCTTTTTGAAAAGCTATTAATATTAGCTATAGCTTTTCCAACGATATTCTTAAAAGCTGTTTTTAGTTACAATATGAACCAAGGCAACGACGACGGACAACGGCGAGTGACAGTGGCGACGATGGTTGCCCGTAGCGGCCATGGTAGTGATGGTTGACGGCGATAGTGGTGGTGGTTGGCAATGGTGACGATGGCTAGCAATGACGGTGGTGGTGGCTTACAGCGAAGGTGGTGGCCAGTGGCGATAGTGGTAGCCGATGACGGTGGTGGTAGTGACTGATGATGAGGGTGGTGGTGGCTAGCGACGGTGGCAGTGGTAATGGACGGTGGCCAACGACGGTGGTGGTAGTGGTCGACGGCAACGGTGATGGTGGTTGACAACAACGGTGGTGATGGTGACCGAGGACAGTAGTGGTGGTGACGACAAGAGACAATTGTGGTGGTAGCCGACGACGATGACAGTAGTTGTCGACAATAATGGACGACAACGACACAGCGACAAGTGAGCGGCGATTGGCGACAATGACGAGGGCGATATAATCATTTGATTAACTCATAAGTGATTATTGGATATATAAACTAAATAAACTTTTCTTTACCTTTATAAAAGTTAAAAAAAAATGTAGCTTAACAAAAAAAGTTAACTTTTTTAAATAAGTTGCGTAAGAAAAAAGTGTTTTAAAATGCAACATTAGATTCAGAAGCTGAAGTTTTAACAAGAAGACCTTGAAAAACGTAAAGAAGCCGAAAGAGCAAACATTCAACTTTGTAAGTTCTTTTTAGAATTTACTGTGAATGACAAAATTTAGATTTTTCAGAAAAGTACAATACTAGTTGAGATACAGCAGATGGATGGTACCCATTAAAAAAATCCTCTTTCCAAATTTGATTCCCCCAATATTTGGAGAAAGAAAAAGATGGTGATCCGTTTTGAAATGTTGAACCGCATGGGATCCGATTTAGAAAGAAATGAATGCAGAACACTCAGATTCACATATCAAGTTTGTGCAATCTCGTTTCAAGACAATTACTATCAGGATCATGATTTCCTGTTCAGGACCTATTATTGTATAGTTGTGCCACTCACAATTGAACATATATTAATAATAGTCTGAAAACCTAAATGTCCTGTTGCTGTTGAATCAATGGTTTTGGTGGATATTTATTATTATAAATGTCAAGGATCAAAGAATTTTTGGAAACACGATATTCAATACAGAATAAGACCTTTATGCAGGATTGATTTAGATGTCGGATCAACGAGATGAGATATGACTTCCTACGGGGATCTTACACGAATTGCCATTCCGGATCCAAAGATACCTTCCAAGTTCCAGCTCATCATGCACATGATCTGCATTGGGATTTTAGTGGATTTCCACAAAATACAAATGTAGTAAAAAATTTACAGGAGAATCCAGAAAGAAGATCAAATCCTTCACATCTGTGTTGTGTCTGTACTCTGTGAGTAAGAGAATTTCGCGACGTCAGTTTACACATCAGAAGCCAGTCAAAGTGGCGGACTAGTTTTCCTGCTCATCCAGGGGTGGGCCCCATTTCGTATTGATGTCACATTGTCACGTCGATTTCACTGTTATCCATAGCATTCATTGACTAACTTCTTTCACTATTAAGGAACAGATACTTTATAATATATATGTGACTAAAGATAAGAAAATATTATTATTAAAAATAAGAACAATTTTTACATATGAAGACAGTTTTAGTATTCTTAAATAATAAAAATTGAATTTAAATAAGATTTCATTTTACTTTGTAAATAAATAACTATAATAAAATTTATTTTAAACAAATATAATTACTTTGCCAAACACACACAACAACCAGTCGACCAACCCCCCCGCCCCCGGTTTGGATAGACATCACCCAAAGTATTTCCTATATTTGAATAGGAGGTTGGGTCTCATGGGGAAGTCAGGTGGTCCATGTAATACCCTGTTATCTTGGCCATACATCTATTATTGATGGAGGTGGCTATTTTCGATCTTAACCTTATTCTTTTTTATTTTATCAAATGGCAGATTCGGTTATTGAAACATAAATTCCGTCCGGCTCTAACGGAAGAAACTTGGGCCGATCACTCACATCTCATGGATTTCTCGGAAGTCATGAATTGACGAACCCCGGGTTTCCCTGAGGTAGACTGATACGGTTTGCTTAAAAATCTGAACCAATAGAATGATACGAATATGTGTTAATGTAGACTGGAAAAATTTGGAAAAGATTAGGAGCGATTGACCTGAAATATTCGTTCAGGTCGCATACAATATGTGTCCAGTCTCTCACGTCCATATCCCGAAACCATTAAAATCGAGGAGTCGGCATTTAGCAGCCGGCCTAAGTTTGCTTTTTCCGTTAACCATGAGTTGAGTTGACGTGTGCCAACAGCAAACTGAACGAAAACACAGACACTTTCTAATGACGGGAAAACACAAGGTTGAAATAGAAATCCATTGAAAATGGACAGAAGGATTGGCATTTGGCAAGGAAGGAAGGAAGGATAGTGAAGAATCTGACATGATCGGATCGGATCGTACGGGATATGAGGGGAAGAACTGTTCCTCCCACTCTGCTCTGGCACTGCTGCATTCCAATTGGAAGCAAGGATATATTTCTGGCCCAGACCCGCACCGAATCCCGACACCACGATACTGGATTTTGGATTTCTGGCCGGCACTGCTTCTCGCATCTCTTGGTTCCCGCGCCGCCGGGATTTCCTTTCCGTTTTGCCTTCCGCCGTAGCTACTATATATATACATATATACACAGAGAGGGAAGGAGAGGGTGGAGGTGAAACGACGATTTGGGTTCGTGTTTTCCATTTGGGTTTTGTTCTCACCGAGTAGGAGAGAGATGTCGACGTCGAATGGTGGTGGGTATGGAGGAGGAGAGCTGCATGTGCTGGCGGTGGACGACAGCTCTGTCGACCGGAAGCTGATAGAGAAGCTTCTGAGTCGTTCTTCTTACAGAGGTGTGATGATCTGGGAATGTGTGTGCCTTTTGGTTTCGGTTTTTTCAGTTGGTTTCTGTACTTCGATTTGGGTTTTGAGTTTTGTTCCTTTTCTCTGTGGTTGGTTTTCTGGCAGTGACAACGGTGGACAGTGGGAAGAGAGCGCTTGAGTTGTTGGAGCTGGCCATGAGCAGCAAGAGCTCTTCCAAGGTCAGTGCTTTCCTAGTTTTTCATGGCTTGTTTTCGATGTTCTCTCTTGGGTTACTTCTCTTGTTCAAAGATGTGGTTCATGGAGAACAACAATGCAGGAGCCAAAGGTGAATATGATCATCACAGACTATTGCATGCCGGAAATGACAGGATATGATCTGCTCAAACGAATAAAGGTACACCATTTCTTCTTCTTCTTCTTCTTCTTCTTCTTCTTAGAAGATAGAAGATGGAGATCAGAAACCATTCAAACATGTCCTCTTACATGGCTGCTGTGCTGCAGGAATCTTCCGTGCTAAAAAAAATACCAGTGGTGGTTGTGTCCTCAGAAAACGTACCCAACAGAATCAGCAGGTCTGATACAAAATCTTTTGGCACCAGAACATGGTAATGATTCATGATACTGTTATCTGGGTTCTCTCCCTCAACCTGTCTTTGGGTTTTACGTTGTCTCCAACAGATGCTTGGAGGAAGGGGCCGAGGAATTCCTGCTGAAGCCACTCAGGCAGGCAGACTTGTCCCGCCTGTGCAGTCGCATGGTGCAGCACCAGACCGGATGATGACACTGAGCTGTATCCAAACCTGTCTTTATCCAAAGTGGGGAATCCTCTGTCTTAGGCATGGGAAAGATGTGTTCCGAGCTTCTAATGGACGTTGTAGGTGACCTTGAATGGATAGATGAGGATTGGCGAAGTAAAAATTTGTTTGGTTTTTGTTTTTTTACCAAACGGGCACGTAAACAGTCTGCTGGTTTAATCTTACTCTCACATCATCGACCAGTTAACATTGAGTTGAATGGGAACTGAAAGATCTTTCGAGAAAATGTTTTGAGTCTAAAATACTGTTTAGATGGTTGAGTCTAAAATACTCACCAGAACGAATCAAAGGGGGCTTCAATGTTTCTTTTTTTACTCTGTGCGTTGCTCGATTCTTATGAGTGATTTCATGACAAATACCAATAGGCACTAGAGAAGAATCGTTGCCACTTATGAGAAGATGGAACTATCATTCCCTAATAAGACTGTAAAAGGAGAACAGCAGGCTGTTTGAGGCTTTGAACGTAATGGTCGTTCAGACACAAACTTAGCACCAAGAAGCTTCCTTAACCTTATGAATGCACACTAATCATGTAGTAGTAAGGAGTATGTGCTCAAATTTCATTGCAATCTTATCACTATAATCCCTCTACAGAACTACTTTAATTTCCGTACATTTCAACAACCAAAAACCGATCTTATTTTTGTCATTGGTAAAACTCCTCCACAGTGTAAGAAAGTACATGATAGATCATGCGGTGCATTGTGACATGTGACAATACAAGATAATGTTGGAAGAACTTTAAACTCGTGACATGTATAGAAAAACATATGACAATATACACTTCAAACAACATTTTTTTTTTTAAATCACACAAAACAACATTTATTTATTTAAAAAAACCATTGTAGCCGTAGCCCATGACCATCTTTCTGGCCAAAATGAAGGACAAAAGGTGTCAAATATATAACAAACCAACTGCCTCAGCGCAGTTGGTCCGTACCTCCCTTGGGTTCAAAATCTGGGGGAAAAAATTAGAGAGGGAAAAAGTTCCTTGATCACGTAACTATGGATTTTAAAAAAATCCAAAATACTAATTAATGATGCCCGTACAATCCAAACAGTCTTATTGTCTTGATTAATATTTTATGACCATTCGTTAAATTCAGCCTTTACTGTGCAATGCTATATTTTGGTTGGGAGAAGTACGACATGACTCCACCATGATTTGATTTGGGAGGAAGATGTGAAATTCACTTCCTCTGACCAATTTCGGTCCTTGAGTTTGTTAAATTAGACTTTTATTGTTGCACCGCACCAGAAAAAGGAGGTCCCGCTCAAGTTGAGCATCTCATGGAATTACACATATGCATGAGCAGCCCTACACAAGTTGATCTGTCCCAACCGTTAGATATGCAGCACATGACTCCACCTAAAGGAATCTGGGTTTGACGAGGTCGGGGTTGGTGTGTGGAAATTCATGACAAGCTTCAGATGACGAAAGAGGCGTGTTGAAGTTGACAAGTCAAAGCAACGATGGTGTGGTGACAGAGGAAGCGTATTAAAGGCAGTAGCGTATGGGCAATAATAACAAAAATGCTCACACATAGACATGAAAATCGGCCCAATCTGGGTCCACAAACAGCAGTCGTGGGCCAGGTCAGGTCAGGCCCGTCGCGGGCCGCGGGCCGAGTCGGGCCAAACGGGTAGGACCGCTCAGGCCTGCGGACTAGGTCCAGTTTGACTCACGAAACAGTCCTAGGTTGGCCTGCAAAAAAATAAAAAAAATTAAAAAAAAATAAATAAACCGCGGGCCAGGCCGGACCGGCGTGCAAAAAAATAAAAAAAAATTGTGCAACGGCCACTGTAGTCGTTGTGCATATTTTTTAAATTTTTTTTTTTTTAAATATCGAATTTTCACCTATAAATACTCCCTCATACCTTTCATTTTTTCCACAACTCTCTCAACTCTCCTCTACAAAATTCTTAAATCTTCTCTACAAAATTCTCAACTTCTCAAATGAAGATTTTGCTTTGACTTTGGATTCTACCCGGTCTTGTGCTCTCCAGACTCCAGTTTCCACGCAACAGTAGCTGAACCAGCAATATCAAATTTTCTTTACTTCTAATCCCTCCAAATTCTTTACTTCTAATCCCTCCATTTTTGGGTTTTGGTTTTTGTGGGTTAAGAGTTTTATTTAAATTTTTAATATTAAAATGGCAATTTTTGATGATATTGGTAATATTGGTACCCATGATTATATCCCTAGTATGGAGTCAGATAATCCTCAAAATACCCCAAATACTTCACAATCCACAGCCA
>JAMKQA010249733.1:0-12685 GCA_024699735.1 Posidonia australis | reverse complement strand
TGAAAAATCTCAACACACCATAAGTGGTGTGGAATACCTTCCAAGCGAATCCAAGTCCCTTCTTCCTTAAGGGATAATACAGCATTAGCACTGGGAGACCAGTGAGCGAATGTAGCAGAAAGGGAGTGGAGGGAAGATCCAAATCTATTAAGAATATCATTTTTTTCTTTAATAGATGGAAATTTCAGTAGAAATTTCCCTTGTGTGAACTCAGTGATGTTTATTTTAATCTGGGGGGGCCAGCTGAGTATGTGTTGAGTCAATACCTCCAGAGAAAGACGGGAGGAAGGGTCTGTGACAATGGCACAACAGGAGTAATAGATGGAAAGATCACAGGAGGCATTGGTAGGGTATATGGTAATCGGGTTCTGTGGAGACAACCCTGCCATGGTAGATGTAACACAGTGATCCTGGAAGAAATCACAAATAGCTACTGCATGAGAATGAGATTTACATCTATAGCATGTTCCTGAGAATCTACAGTTGCTTTTTGTGTGTCCACGCAGTCCACACAGAAAGCACCGATTATTAAGCTTACAGAAACGTACCAGAGAAGAGTCAGGGTTTTTCTTCTTCTCCACCCGAGTCCACCCCGGAGAGTTGAGGATACAGTCTAGGGTATCGCCAGAGGAAGAAGGGGAAAGAGAGGGTTTCAAAACATCAAAACGCGATCCGCCTTCCCCAAAATCAGAAAGAAAATCAACTCTGACAGGCGAAATATCTGCCGTAGAGTCTAATGTCAGAAAATTTGGCGACATGTCAGAGATATAAGGGGTAATTTCTCACTTAGGCAGAGACCCACTCTGCATTTAATACCGAATCGACGTGATGAGGGGAAAGTACTGTAGATACAGCCAATTCGTATGCCAGACACGACTCCCCAGGACCCACCAACTCAGCGGGAATAGGAGGGAAAATAGAAGGCGAAATATTGCCTCCTGAAATTACAGGGAGGCCCTCTCCCAATTCTCCGTGAGAATTTAAAATAGGAGGGTAAAACCGGGAATATCCCCACACAGAAAAAGAGGTAGTTGTAAAGTCTGGCGTGCCTGCCACGGTGGCAGACTCCTCCCTCCTCCGACCGACCGGAAGTTGCAGAGGCCTCGCCGGAGCGGCGAGCAAGACAGGGTCTAAACTCACAATATGCCGGGGACACGATACAGATCCTAGGGCACAAATGGGAAAAAATTTCCCCACCGAGCAAAAAACCACAGGAAAACCTAACTCATCATAAAAATCACACCGAGTAAAATCAAAACATCTCAAGATCTCAGATCCACAATCTACAAGAACAGAAGAGTCAAGAAAACACGATGCCAAACTGAGAGAGCATCCCAGAGGAATGGATCTGTAAATAAAACTAGCATCCACAACAAAAGACCCGTGCCAAGCTCCAGGAAAGCTTAGACCAGGGGCAAAACCACAAAATAAGACCGATAATCCAGATCTAGAGGATCTGGGGTTATCCGCAAGGGTTCGTCTCTGGGAGGAGTCAGAGGGAGCAGGCCCCTCCAGCGCCGTTCCACAGAGAGGAACAGAGGCCTTCCTCTTCCGATTGCCCCTAACTGGGCAGATCGGAGAGGGAGGAAGGTTAGGGGTTACCATCCGAGAAGACGCCATCTTAGATCTAGCCCGATCTTCCCAGTCTCGTCCTGGCACCGCCTTCCGAGAGCGAAGGAGGTAGGACTCCCTGTGCCCCTGAGGCATCCCACATGCCACCATCAGGAGAGCAATGAAGATGGAGAGGATCGAAGGGCAACTCAGATGAAAACAGAGAACAACGATGGTTATCGTAGAATATCGCCAGAGCAAGCTACAGTGTTTTTGTTTTTCGCCAGAACCTTAGGGCAACTCAGATGCAATAGAACATTGTTGCTTGGTCTTTAAAAATATAGGTTGTTAAAGCATAAAAAATACTAAAATACTATTGTAGCTTTGCATTTTTTTTCATTCAAGTTAAGAATTGTTTCGAGCAACCTGTTGGAATCATACCTTGAAGGTTCTACAGCAACTACTTCAATGGAAGAACAAACTGTTTGAAGAAGAATTTCTTTTAATTTTCTACATCAACTGTTCAATGCAAAAGGTCAACATAATGATGTTTATTTCTGAATTTCATTCATCTTGCTGAATTTATTATCGAACAAAACAAACAAGTGCAAAGACTAGTACGGTTAGAATATTAAAAAATAAAGCCAGGGATAGGAAGGTAAAGTGCATGAGTGGAGCACAAACAGGATGGATGATTATGGTTATAGAGTGGCAAAGAGAAAGATGATACTTTTTGGTATTTATAGTGATGAATTTAAATCTTTGATTAAGATATGGATTCCATATAGACGTGAATTAACTTGGTAAGATTGTTACTCTGGTTTTAATCATCTTTGTGCAAGCAAAAAGATACCTTACTGTGCTTAATAGTCAACACTGCCAGGCCTCAAAGGAAGTGGTCTCTTAATAGTCTTGCCTTTCCAGAGATTCTGAGAACTAAAGATTAAGGTTACGTTTAGAAACGTTATTTCTTACGTAACTTATTATTGAAAAAAATTAATTTTTTGTTAAGTTATATTTTTTATAACTTTTATAAAGGTAACAAAAAATTTATTTGATTTATATGTTCAATAAACACTTTTGAATTAATCAAAAGACTAGATTACCCTAGTTATTATCGCCAACCACCTCTTAATCGTCATCGTCCACCATAGGTCACTACCACCACCATTAGTCATCACCATCACCACCACCATCGTTGGCCACTACTACCGCCGCTAGCCGCCACCACCATCATCGCTCACTTGCTGTAGTCCACTGTCGCAAGCCACCATCTTTGACACTGCCAACCACCACCATTGTCGTTAGCCACCACCACCACCGCCATTGCCACCGTCAGATCACCACCATTATCGTTAGCCACCACCGTCGCTGCTGTCGTCCACTCATCGTCGTGGGCAACCACCGCTAGCCACCACCATCATAGTCGACCACCACCACCACCGTTATTACCGTCATAGGCCACCACTACCATCGCTGGCCACCATTGTCGCGATTGGCCACCATCACCACTGACGTCGCCGTTAGTCACCATTACCGCCATTATCGTCGTCCACCACTACAATCATCGCCACCGCCGACCACCACAATTCTCAACCACCACCGTCCTTTGGCCAGCGGATGATCAACCAACCGCTATCGTCACTCATCATCGGTCATCGTCGTTGTTTTGGTTCATGTTGTAATTGAAATCAACTTCTAAAATTATCATTAGAAAAGCTATGTTTAATATTCAATGTTTTTCAAAAAGTTAATATTCATTAACTTTTTCAAAAGCTATCCCAATAGCTTAAAATGAACTAAAAGCTACAACTAACTTTTTTTAAAAAAGTTCAATAAATTGACTTGTTTGAAAATACTTATTAAACAATAATCACTTAATGTAATAAGCTGATATAAAAAAGTGTTTCCAAATACTACCTAAGAGATTAAGTAGGTTAACTGTTGTGCATCTCTGGGAATAGCTATTCCAATACCAATCAGGCTAATACCTAACATACAATGTTAACATTAACTGTAACATCCTAAAATTTTAGTCCACATTACTTAGAAAATGAAGTGAATGAGATTAAATAAAGACTAAATGTCCGTCTGATAAAGTTTTTGGACATCTTTTCAACATATAGCTTCTTCTAGAAACTACAATGATCCAATAACTCTATCAAACATTACTAGTTTCTTAAAAACATGTAGTTTTTGAAGTAGTGATTCCTTTATATTTTCAGAAGTTAGGGTATGACAATTTTTAGCCAAAAATTAACTTCTACACTTAAATTCAGAAGCTAAAACTCTACTAAACAGATCCTAAGATTAACTATTATATCAACTTTAACTTTAACATTTTAAACCTAGTTGCTAGATTTGAAATTGCAATGGATTAGTTGAACCTAGATTATTACAAATGGTGTCAAACTCTAGACTAATCGAAAATATAAGAATTAAGTGTTACACTTAAAAAGTAGAAAACACCTTCAGAGTTCTATATTGCTTCATTATAATTGTAAACTCTAACGAAGACATCAGATATTCAAATAGAGAATATTTTAATATCCTAATATTTAGTTCCACATTACTTAAAAAAATAAATAAGTAGGATTAAATCAAGACTAAGATCAACTACTATATCAACTTCAGCTTAAGCCTTTTAGACTTGATTGTTGAGTTTGAGATTGCTATAACTCAAATGAACTCAAATGAACCTAGGTCATTACAATAACCACAAATACTAACAAAAGTAATGCAATCCCCTAGAAAATGCTTTAATATGCTATATCAACGGCCTAATGGATCAAAAACCTCAAGTGGCCGTTGATCACTACTTATGCCAACACTTAAATAAGAACTTTCCACTTATTATTTCCGAACGAAGTACCAATTCTGGACTAGAAATGTTTTAGATAGATACATTTGGCATACATAAATACAGTGATCAACAAGTTACCAAACAGCAACTGGTGATTAAGGTGCTCGGTTCCTTTGTGCCTGAACACCAACCTATCAACAGGTGTAAGGCTAGTGTCAACTTCAGTATTTAATCTTCACAGAAGAGATAGGTTCGAACATCTCTTCCATCTTCCAAGTTTCTCTCTCCCCTGGGAAAAATGCATAATTTACTTAAAGATCCATACACAAAATGTTCATGAAAAATCCTATAGCACTTACGATGCTCAATGTGAAAGGTAAGCAAGGCAAACTTTTACAATAGAGCCACCTTACCAATGTTATAATTATTGTTAACACCTATAAAATAAGGATGATTAAAACTGTATCATATGAAAGTAGCATCATTATGTTGTACAGAATCACATAATTGTTGATACAAAATAGTTTTACAGGATACACATAATATGATAAAATAATAAAAACTAAAACCCCAATCTAATGTGGTACCGTGTGTTGATGGCAGATTTATGCTCAGAAATAAGTTTGACAAAGTAAAGAAACAGACCTACAAGATTTTCTTTCATATAATTGTGATTTTCTGAAGATTAAACTCAGCAGTTAAAATTAGCCAAAACCATTGACCATGGGAAAAAGTAGTAGCATGCCATGTATGAGCTATTCACAATTTTGTGATTTGCTACTTTCTATGTTTTTCAAGATAGAGAAGAATAAATGGTGGACAATGAGAAGTGATGCTTCGGCCGAAGGGAGTAATAATAACATTACATTGTTGTCAGAAGTGAAAGGCTAGCGATAACAACCGCTTGTACTGACAATATTCAATGCATAGCAGATGATTTTGTGAGGCTTCAAACAAGAACCAGACTTGCTACTGCAGTCAAGGACCCAAGGCACATCATATCATCAGTCCATTACTAAGACCAATTTGTGCATGGGCTTATTTAAACTGCTGGGTAACAATCTGCTATATGTTTATGAGGACAAAAAAAGGAACGAAGTTTTCTAAATCCATTCATAATATCGACCTTGAAAGAAGTTTGCAAATTTCAGCAATCTTTTAACAGTAAAATAGATGCATAAACACAATAATCACAATGCCACATTCTCTGTGTTGAAATTTGAAAGCATCAAGACACCAAATCCTCAAGGAGTTGTCTGTCTGACTTTAACTTTCATTTTCCAATAAAAAGCAACCAATACCGAAACTATTGTCCCATACAAAGTTGCTAAAACTAGGCATTTTCTTTTGTGCAACTTATGGTTATTTGCTCATAATTTTTCTTTTGGTTGATACTTGAAAGCCACATTATTTACTTCGTAACCACCTGACATTTCTCTTTCCCACTTTGGCATCTCATTTCTCTTCTTTCTTTTCTATTTCTCCTTTTTCATCCATAAATAACTGTTGTGATCTAAAATTTAATGCTTCCAAATAAATTCTAGGCATTCATATTTTGTTTGATTTTCTTTTAAGAACACAACATGTCATTGATAGTCCATACAGTGAGACACAGACAGGTAAAACATCTATTAAACAATCTTTCATATTATATTTTGACTATAACTAGAAGCTCAACAAAATACAAGTCTAAATACAGTTAGTCAAAAACATGGAATCACAACATGAGATAATTCAAGGAACCAACTAATGTGTTTACCTTCCGAGGCCCAATAGCTAGTTCATTGTCAACCACGGAGATAGCTTTAAAACCCAAGGGACTCAGCACATTCTCATAGCTGCATATGAGCAAAAGCCATTATAAATTTGTAAAGTTTCAATAAATCTGGTAAACTCCCCACTTCTGCAATCAAACCTCTGAACAACAAAAATAGAGGAGATGCTTTTAAATGCAGACTAGCCTGAATAAGCACTTAAAGCTGCTACATTATAAGAACAAAACAAAGCAGAAAAAGAATACCCCTGAATTAGGAAAGTAGTAAAGAAGCAGAGGACTTTAATGCAGAAAAAGGTAATGGAGGAAACGGCTACAGTGTCTCAATATGTGCTCCATAGATAGATTCCATTTATCACATGTTCCTGTTTAAAAGGTGACAAAGGAAATGGCTAGAGCGCCTTGCTACCTAAACATTCTTATGTACCAAAAGCATTATTTGACAACATGAAAATCAGAACCCTTATGCAATTTTAGTGTTCATAAGGTTTCAAAATCAGAAAGGATTCATGTTGTCATCCCCACAGTGGGATTATGAGATGGTGGTGGTGGTAATTGTTATAAGGTTTCAACTCTCAAGATCGACAAAAATCAATCCCAGAATTCTTATAAAAATGCAAACAACTATATAATGTCAACTCTAATTAATCTCTTAAACTGTATCTAAAGTTAAGCACACCAAACACAAAAAAGTTTATCTCCATAGACCAATATAAAAGATAATGTCTGTCAGAACAGCCTCAATTTGATACATAAAAAAAAAAAGGTTGCTAAGCACATGTATCAGTATCAGATACGTATTGAACATGGACATGCTCCCTAAATGACCCAATATTTATTGAAAATCAGGAGCAAAAAGGTCTTCTTCTTGTATTGGATATGGCTGACATACCACACTAATATAATGAAAAAATGATTTCAAATACTTGTATACATCCTAGGACAGACTTTTGGCATGAATGATACATTTGCATATTATATATGTATGGGTTTTATAAATTTCAGAATGCCTTGTATTGTACATATGTCGTATTTCTATGTCATATATGCTTAAATTGTGAATTTAAGTGGTCTTAGACATTTGTTTCATAATTTAGCTTATCCTTGATTTTCATGGCTTGTAATTCAATATTTTAGTGAGCTCCACAGACATCCATGTTTTTACTACATTTTCGTTGATGTCTGACATATATTCTCTTTTGGAAGGACCAAAGATCAATATGAAACCAAAAATCTGAACCTTGAGCAAGGGTGGCTTGTGTCCTAGGCAACTCAAACAACTAAATAACTACCTATGTACTAGATGAAAATTGGAAAAACGAAATTAGAGAAGATTTGGGAGACTGAATTAGAAGAAAGAGCCTAATGAAAGATCTTTGGATACACATTGTTGAAGAATATGTTGCATAATCAATCAACCTACAAAAATGGAAAAAGGCTTATGTGTCATATGGCTACTCTATATATGAGCAAGCTACTCCATCTGGATACGTATATCATGGTTATGGAATCATTCCAAGAGTTCTACGTGATTATTTCAGTTACAACAAACAACAGACAAAAAATTTGCTGGTTGGCCTCTCTCACTCAAAAATTTTGGCATCACA
This sequence comes from Posidonia australis, assembly GCA_024699735.1. NCBI lineage: Eukaryota > Viridiplantae > Streptophyta > Magnoliopsida > Alismatales > Posidoniaceae > Posidonia > Posidonia australis. The sequence continues at coordinate 4,950 of JAMKQA010249733.1, read as the reverse complement.
ACAGTAGGAGCAGCCTCATCTCTGATTTGGAGGAAGCTCATTAACAACAATTGCCAACATCCATTCCTTCAATTAGAAATCGAGAAGTTTAAGTAAGACATCTTAAAAGTTGTTAAAAAATACATGAGGATTGCACTTGCAGCTTACTCAAAATCTAGTAATAGACAAGATCAAGTATCACTAAGCCCAGAGATTTCTATTTACATCTTCTCTTTAAGTCATTCTTCAAAGAGCACATTCTTAATTGTCAATATATTCTTGTCTTGTCACATCACCCCATAAGATGATCTTTTTAAGTGGTTAACTGTGTGCCTTCACCTATTCTTGCTAACTGGCATTCACACTAGTCCCAAGCTAGTGGTTTACAAGATTAGGCTGAAATACTTTGGCTGCATGGTGTAGACCCAGGCTAGTGAACATTACTTTTTCAAAATCCCACTTCTTCTAATATATCACCCTTACCTTGTTTCTCACCACTTGTTCATTGTAGTCAACCTTCCTTACAGGACACGCATGGACACTGCTTGTGCTGATCACTTATTCGAACCAACTAGAATTAATAGAGGCTCTGATGGGGAATTACGGATGTATAAAAGGCATTTTCAATTATTTTAAACATTTATAAATCAAGATTTGGTACAAATAAATCACAATGTACATTCTTTTGGTGCTAATTAAAAGTATGTCCAAGGAGTAATCTTTGTTGATGAGTACTTGCATGGGCTAACCTAAGTTTCTACTCACTAATGTTTCTGTCTCTGCAACCACAGAATGTGATGTCTTATCCCACTTAAGATGTGAATTTATCTTCCTCCATTAAAAGCATTCCCAATGGGTTAACCTAAGTTTCTAATCACTAAAGTTCCTGTGTCTATAACTGTGAAAAATATGTGACTTGTCCCAACACTTCAATAGGTGACTTTCATTTCCTAGAAAACATGTTTGGTCTAGCCCTTTTCCACTTCTCGGATGGTTGGTCTCCTACTACCAATTCTCATTTCAAATCACAATAATAAAGAAAAAAAGGACATGACTTGATCATGCTAGCCTGTTCAGTCACCAATTCTTCAACTGAAGAACGCAAAAAGCATCCTCTGTTATGACCGAAAGCCTTGTCATATGGACTGTAAGTGAGAAGCCAGTTTATTAAAAAGCCTAGAGGCAGAGACGGTTGATACTTTCCTAAAGCCAACCCAGTTTGAAACCTCTTTGAAGGCTGTGGCTACAGTAGAAATTCATACTGATGAAATTTCAATCTTCAGGTCACCAACTACAACTTTTTTTCTTCAGAGAAAAAAAGAAGACTGGATGAAGTCAAAACAAGCACAAAGCAAATGTATGGTTTAAACATCTAGGAAGAAAACAGAAAGACAATCTGAGGATCCATGAAATCAAAACAAGCACAAAGCAAAAGTATAGTTCAACCTTCCAGGCAAGTACCACAAAAATGCAGCGTCTAAAGGAAAATAGAAATGAATGCAACGAAACTAATAGGGAAGTTAGCAACTCACTTAGACAGGGATAATGCATATGGGGGCCCATGATCATAGTCACCAATCTACATAAAAAGCAAGAGAATGAAACCTAAAATAATCTGAAGTATGTGAAACAATTTATGACACATAATTGGTACAGTTAAGATGATCGGTTTAAATCGTTAGATTTTAAACACAAGTACCTAGAACTTTAAAAAAAATGCAAATGTAAAGCTAACTACAAGAATGCCGTTATGCCATGAAAAATACTTACTTTTACTTTATATTATCCCCAACAATGGACCGCTGTTTTTTTGTTACTCTATTTTTTGCCCTTCCAGTAATCAATACACGGATTAGAGAGGAACATGCAAATTTCGTTTTTAGTGCTTCAAAATCACAGAAGAAACAAACATCAGGAGGGGAGGAAAAGGGAAAGGTTGGAGCTGGACAGGAGGAATGACAAATAGAAGTGGACTCTTCTTAACTCTCTGATCATCTAAATCCTCAAAAACTCCAAAGGCCACCAAATCAAAGTGCTTTGCATTGGATTACAAAATTCTTCTAACACATTACATATTTAGAAACAAGCACCATGGCCAAGACAACTATGAAGACTACATTGTAGAATGTGAATGAATTTAGTCTATGACACTGTTCCAGAACTTATACAAATAAATGCAAAGAATTGTAGTTTACAGGAAACATTAGGGTTATAAGTTCTCCGTCAGGCTTTAGCACATCTTGAATTTTTTCAGCCCAAGCTGACCTCATGCACGGATCAATTGCACAAAAGAACCTGCAGTTTTCCATAAAGGATAAGGTCCAGCAAAAATAAAAATAAAACCAAATACATTGCAAGCTAACTACTTACGTATAATCAAAAACTAAATCAAACATCTCATTTGGACGCCAACTGAAGAAATCTTCTGCCAGAAAGGTAAAATAATTTGCATTTGGCAAGGATGAAAAGAGCTGTTAACACAAATTAATTTTTCAGAAAAAAGAGAGATTAATTTGAAAGAATAACATGCCATAAGAATGAAAAGTACATTGAAATATGCATATCCAACTCAAACCTAATTGATTATAAGTAGAAAGGTCTATGTATATATAACTATAAGTTCAGACCTCACTTTTTCCTTTGTAAAACTATTTCAACACTTCTCCCTTACTTATGGATTCTTTTAGGTGCTACAAGTATCTCTTTTGGATAGTCAATGTATGTGAACTTGGACCCATTTAGATCTCTTTTGACTCTGATACTATGTTGAAATATGAATCTTTAACTAAAAATCAATTTGTTATAAGTAAAGGGGTCTATCTATATATAACCACAAGTTTAGTCCTCACTTTTTTTCCAATATGAGACTATTCCAATAAAGGAAATCGGAGAGCTCCACTATATACTAAATGTAGATAACATCATTAGTTCATACTAACAGTATTTATGTAATACCACAAGTAGATAGGATGATTAGTTGAAACTCAATTACTCAGAGTACTGTGTAACACCACAAGTTAAATGTGTTGAACTGGATATGAATTCAGCTATGACAACATCAATTTTGAGTTGCCATGAAAATCAAATCACCGAACTCCATTAGTTTCATAGGATTATGATAATGCTATGTGACTGATTAGAATTATTTATATTAACCAGTATATGACACACACCATGGACCATAATTGTTATCAAATTTCAGCATGGAAAAATATGTACATATAAATACAAAATGTCAATTATTCTTACTTCCCGAGATTTTCCAACAGCAGTTTCTGATATCTCCAGTCCAACAACATATCTCTCGGGACCAGCAATAGCAACTACATCATGGCCCTGTGTTATTAAGATAAATAATTACAGTGAAGAACCTAAAGAGGTATCAAACTTAAATAGATTGAAAAATAATCTCCAAGCCTGTAGATGTGATCACCGATTAAATTTCCTTCAGTACACGTCTTTACAACTACTATGGCACTTAAATCGTGGTATAAAATTTCATGAATTGCAATAGCCAAGAGCCTATCCTTTCTTTTACATCAAAGTATGTGAACACAATTTAATATACATGAGGAGAAGCAACATGACTCACAGTGCCGCATCCAGGAACCAAAACCCTACCTTTAGGTAGGGCATCAGTCTGAAGAAGATGCATAACCACTGGTGTCGGCTTCCCTAGATCCCAAGGTGTGTACCCGCCTTTCCAGCATTCATCCCATCCACCTACTCATTGAAAAAGAAATAAAAGAAAAACTCACTCAACAAAATCAGAACATTCACATACCACCACTACACATTTAGCATCCAACACATAAAAACAAAACTCTATTCACAACCATTTATTCTACAGCAAATTCTCGCAAAATCTCAGCTTCCTAGGAAAGCTCATTTTCTAATACCCTCATTGCAAGCTAAAAACGGAATTCTGTGCCAAAACCGGAGAATTTGCTTCCCCCACTTTCATGTTCTCCAAAGAGAATTAAGCTCCAGTTTTTGAGAATCAGTTCTTGATTGTTTTCGCAAGCATTGATTTAAAAGGACATCCAACAATAACACACACAAACACTATCCAGCAAGCGATGGTAATAAGTGAGAGAGAGATAATGGGCGATTACTCACCAAGAGGATCTTTCGAGAGCAACTCCTCGAACTTGGCTACTTTGGGGTTGGAGCTCGGGTTCTTCTGGGGCACCTTTTTCTCTTCATCGCCGCCGTTGCCAGCCATCCGGACCACCGTTCTCGCCCCCTTGGCGGCCGTTGTGTGTTTCTGGTGCTGGAGAAGGATTGTGGAGGATAGGAGGAGAGAACGACGAGGAGACCGGAGGAGCGGGAGCGCAAACATAAAGGTTGCGGGGGCGCAGGGCGGCCTGACCTTCTCCTGCATGTGCGTCAGCGCTGACGCGGGGAGCTTCGAATAAATATTTTCTTTTGAATGGCTGAGGCTTATGGGTGTCATAAGTACCCATATGGATACGGACATGAGTGTTAAACTATGGATATAGATGTTATCATATTTGTGTATACAGATATAGATACGAATCTAAATAGATAAGAACCTAAACCCTTAATGTGTATATAGATATAGATATCATATAGATAAAAACATTATGTGTCTAAATACTCAAAAAAATGATATCTCGACTATACACAGAACAGACAAAAGAGGATTGCATAAGAATAAAGCCAAAATACCTGTTAGGTGATACCATGACTTTTCATAGAATGTTATAGCATGAAAAGTCAACATGCAGTCCAATCGAGAGAGAATAGATTTAGAAATTGATTTTAAGTTTTAATATCACATATACATATATATATATATACATATATATATATAGGCAAATTATCTGGTAGGGTCTGGCCTTAAATAGCTTAATTGGGGCCCTTAATATAGGCGGTTTGATCTTCATCAAATGGTTATTGTTGTTTGTAATTTTTATAATTATTTTATTGTTTCTTCAAATTATAAAT
>JAMKQA010249730.1:0-12200 GCA_024699735.1 Posidonia australis | reverse complement strand
TGCAATGTTTCCTTCTTGAAATATAAGAAAAGAGAAGATCCTTGTTGCTTTGGAAGGATCCGGGGCGCTCTAGGATGCAAGGACAAGCTCTAGAACACAGGTATGGGTTGCTGGGCAAAGGGAAACTCTCGTGCTTGGTAGCAGAATTTCTGCAGAATGGGACTCTCTCTCAACCAAAGGGTGTATTGGGTGCTAAAATGGGTCTCTATTTATAGGGATCTATGAGAGGGGTAACTCATGAAAGCTGGAGGGCCTCGTAGACGAAGAGGCTCGAATATTCTTGAGCACATTCGTTGGCAAAGGTAACAGTCAGAAGATGGAAGGTCAACAGTCGCAGTCTAGAAACGGCTGTGCACCTGCTTGGTGCGCCACCTTGATGCACCCAGCTACCTCACTGATTTCTGGGCTCTGGCTTGCTAATAGGCTTGGGGCTAGGTTTAATGGCTGATCACATCCAAAGCAACATAAGGATACTCATTTCCGGGTTACCTCAAAATCGGGGTGTCTACACATACTCTTCGATCATTGATGTGATTACCTTTAGATTCCTAATTAGTCTTGTAGTTTCTAAAAACCTAGATATGCATCTAGTGATTGTTGTAACAATATATCTTTATGGGGACTTAGATAAAGAAATATAATGAAACACCTTGATGGTTTTAAATTACCTGAGGAATCGATGAGTAAGACCAAAAGCACCTAGTCTGTCAAGCTATAAAGATCACTATATGGATTGAAACAATCCAAGTACATGTGGTATTATAGATTAAATGAATACCTCTAGAGGCAAAGATTCCAAAATATTGAAATTTGCCCATGCATATACATACAAGCATTGAATACTGGTTTTGTACTCATAGTGGTATACGTCGATGATCTGAATATAATTGGAACTCCTGAAGAGATCAATATGACTGCAATCCTACTGACTTCAAAATTTGAGATGAAAGATTTTAGTAAAACCAAATTTTGTCTAAGTCTACAAATAAAATACTTACCACATGGTATACCAATACATCAATCAACATATACAAATAAAATCTTGAAGAATTTTCATATGGAAAAGTGTCGTCCATTGAGTACACCCATTGTTGGTAGATCACTTGAGGTAGAGAAGGATGCCTTTCGTCCTTTGGAAGAGAGGGAGATGATCGTAAGACCCAAAGTCCCATATCTAAGTGCAATTGATGCACTCACATATCTGAAAAATTGCACACAACCTGACATTACATTTGCTATAATGATCTGGATCTGGATCAGCATTTTTGGTCAGATATTTTTAATGAAGTTTTGAGTTGTTAGACGTTGAGTTCCCTACGTTCGTTGTAAAATGCAGAACGAGCAGCGTTCTACACCTGTGATGTGGGCTTCTAGCCTTTTTGGTGTTGTGTAGTTGTAGTACTGTGTCGATCCTCGTGGAAGTTTGAGGGTTTGATGTGGGTCGTGGAGGTTTATTTGGCATGCCCGAGTGGCTGGTCCCTGGTTGCACGAGTCACGTGGACGTGAGAGGTCGCGTGCTTTGGTCTCATGTAGTGGCCTCTTCCTTCCTTTCTTTCTTTCTTTTTTTTCTTTTTCTTTTCTCTTCCCTTTTTTCTCTTCCTTGGGCCCAACCCACTTCCCTTCCCCTCCTTCTTCTTCTTCTTCTCCTGCTCATAAACGAAACAGAGAGAGGGAGAGATGAGAGGGAGACGAGAGAGGGCTGAGAGAGCCAGAGGTGACCGAAGGTTGAGGAGCTTGCCGTCTCGTCGCCACCAACACGGGGAGGAGAAGAAGAGAAGGAGGTTCAGTGAAAGAGAAAGAGGAAGAATGCCAGCCATTTGTCAAGGTACGCACTCCATGTAGGAATTCTTTCTTGTTCAATTCAATGCATAGGGGCATGTTAGTGTGAATTGAATGTGTTTGGATGCTTGGAGAATTTTTGAAGATTTTAGGAAATTTATTTGGATTTTTTCGACAACTCAGTAGGTTTTTGGATGAATAGTATTTTCGATCGTTTTTATTGAATTTCTCAAGCCACAGGAGTTGAATTCTCGTGTTTTCTGTTCCGAGCTGTCGAGCTTGATGAGTTCTTCAATCTGGTATGTGAAATGTGATTTTTGGTTGCTTGTAAGATTTTTAGTTTCAAAATTTTAATTATGGTTTATACTATTCATCCAAGGATTTTTCAGTGATTTCTTGAGTTGTGGGGCATGGAATTGGATGATTCCTATTCCATTGTGTTCCTTGAATGATTCTCTTCAGTTTGGTATCTTGTTTGCTGAGTTTCGTAGAGTGTAGACCAAGATAGGGCTTGGTAAAGAAATCGACTGCCATGGGTTCAAAGCTTCGTGCTTTGAACCTGGATTTCAGCAAGAGGCACACCTGCCTGGTGCACCAGGGAGGCACACCGGCCAGTTGTAGATTTACCCTGGCAGGTTGCTTTGCATGTTAGTTACTGATGCTGCGCCTAGATTCCTTGTACATGTATAACCCTGTTTGATGAAATTTTAATGATAAGGGTAACTTAGTGAATCATAAATGGTTAGGATAATCATTAGAAATGATGTAGGGATTGCCTAAAATAGACTAGCAAGATCCAACTTGAGAAATGAGTAGAATAAAAGATTATAAAACTTAGAAAGTATGAAGTTCTCCCTTTAATGGTATAGATTGGATATTAGGGTTTATAATTAACCCTAGGATCATGTGATACTCAGATTAGGGTGTGGTGCATTGAATGAAATATTTAGTTGCACTATTTTAGCATTTGACTCTAACCTGATTATGCTCTCGAGGGACACGAGCCAGTAGGCGTCTCACACTTTGGTGCCAGAACATGGAGTTCTAGTTATGGTTTTTGTTGGTCGTCGGTCTTGTATGTTAAATGGGACTGCATGTAACGCCCTGAACCCGAGCACGTTACCTAAATCACAGTATCATAAGCAAATTACACAAATCAAAGCAATAATTAAATAACTGTAACTAATGCTCACCTCCAAGAAATGATGTGCGGCTAGTAGCTCCTACTCTTGCACTAGAACTCGACTGCACCCGTCCTGCACCTGAAAACCAACTAAAGCACGCATGAGTGACATCTAAGTCATCCAGTATGTGCTCCTAACACACACACAACAAAACTGGGCGTATTTACTAAAAACACATCTTTTAATTTATAAAACTTGGTTTTCTTTTGAAAATCCAATTCAAAACATAATTTCCTCTTTGCCTTTAAAACACTTGGAATTCTGTTTCCAAAACATGCCTTTTCAAAACTCAATTCCATTTTTTTCAATGTTTGGGATTTCTTCCCAAAACCATTTTCAAAACTCAAATCTCTTTTTTCAAAACTCATCTTTAAAACCTTTCTTTTATTCCGAGAAATCCATATTCTTGACCAGGTCTAGCCTAAAACACAATGCCTCATAGGACTCAAAACCAAATCACAAATATGAGCTGGTAACTGGTTAAAACCACAATTCTTGCTTAATTCGAGGATTTTAGATCCAATCACAAGTCCAATCCTAGCCAAACCACATCTTTTCATTTTCACAAAACCAACACTTTTCTTATTCATTTCCATTGTTCTTATTGATGTTACCTTGATAAGGAGTAACCAAGTACACAAGTAGTAGGTGAGGACACCATTTCCCCTACCTCCCTGCACTACCGCGGTGAAGTTCCCCATGCAAGAACACCACCCTCGCCAACTAGCCTCACTTTCTTTTCATATATGCATGGGGATGCGTCTTTGTCTGACATCCCATTGATGACCCAAACAACTAGGTTCAATAACCCAAGCTCAGCCTACACCGTCACAAACATTGATGACCATAGTCGTGTCTGACAATTGATATTTTACAATTTGTCGACACCATCCACTCGTAGTCCTACACTAGCAAACACGGTCGTATCTGACAATTAGTTTCTTTAGAGTATCATTCTCCTACTACATTGTCAACACCAACCCCTGCGATTCCATAACACATTATCAGTGTTTTATTTTCAAAAACTCTTAAGTTTTCCTTTTAAAACCATTTCCATTTCACTCTTTTCGTTGCAGAAATCTTTTCCATGCAACATATGACCCTCTACTGGGGTCTCAACTCAAATCATTGAAAATCATGTGTTTAAAATCACAAATTGGGTCTCATGCCCAAAACCACACATTTAATCACTTTTTATTCATTTTTGGGGCTTCAAGCCCAAAACCATGTCCAAATATATTTATTAGGATTCCATATTCCTCCATGTCATTTACATGTCCTCCCCGCACTCCGACGCAACCCCGGTGACTCACGACGATGGCGCACATGACTCAGCTCTCCTCCTCTCCCTCTGGCTCACGCTCCGTTTCTCCTCTCCTTCTTTTTCTCTCGTGCTCCTTCCTTCCATTTCCTCTTTCTGTTTTATCTCCTCCTTCTCCCGTGTCGCGCCGGCCTCCCATCGCATCACCTCGCGTTTAATGGGATGGGGAGACACAGGCTTCCCTCCTGTGGTGGCACGGGCTGGGGAAGAAGAAGAAGAGGGGAGATGGAGACGAAGGCTCATGAGGGAAAAGAGAGAAAAAGGAAAGAAAGTAAAGAGAAAAGGATGGGCAAGCAAACCGAGACAACTATGCATCCTCAAACCATACTACACATTGATCTCTGTAACACCTGTAAAATTTATTTTGTAATTATTTACATTTTTATGAATTTTATTCCTGAACGGATGTTACTGTTCCGAGACCCGTTGTGTGGTGTTGTGCTTTTGGGCTTGGGCCTCGTGGACCGACTTCTTTTGAGCGTCCCTGTGCATTGTGGCACTATGCATGTGCGGCCCAGGAGTGGGGTCCATGTGGGGTCCGCGTCGTGGGCTTGTTGCTGTGGCTAGAGGTTGGGCGAAGTGGCCGGTGTGCTCATGCGGTCTACCGGTGGCTGAGACGTGCAAGTGAGCACGCTCCCAGCTACTACGTGTGCAGGCTTTATAAGCTGCACCGCACTCCCCTACCGCTCGTCGTCGTCTTCTCCTTCTTTCTTCTTCTTTTCTCCTCCTCCTCGGGCACGTTTCTCCTCTTCCCCACCTTCCTTTCCCTTCCTCCCCACTCCTCCTTCACCACCCTCTACTCCTTTCCCCCATCCTCCCCAGCCTCCTCTGTTCCCTTCTTTCGCGCATCGACGGAGAGAGAGAGAGAGAGAGAGAGGGAGTGAGAGAAGCGGAGGCGCTTGGCTGACTAGTGGCGGCCTGGGGAGCTTCGGAGCGACGTCCCTGAGGTCGTGGCGTAGCCGTGGTCATGCGAGGCAGCCGGAATTCGCCGGAGTCGGTCGGAGATTATCGAAGCGCATTTTCAAGTACGTATCCCCTATTTAATGTGTAGAAATGCCTAGGATGTAGGAAATCTAGGCTAAATTTAATGTTTAAGAATTTTTGAGAATTTATTGTGGCAGTTATGGATATTTATGGCGGTTGGTGTGTTTTGGGTCATTTTGACCCTTCTGCATTTGAGAATTTATATCTCAATGCAAGGTGAATGGATTTTAGTTTTGTTTGTTGGGATATGGAGTAGACTCAAGGGTTTACACCTTATGTTTTATGCAAGATTTTTGGTCTTTGTTTAGAGGATCCGATCGGAGGTCCCAGTTGGCGTGATTTCGAACGGTAGGGTTTGGACCGTTTTCTGTTTTTCACAGAATTCGGCATACCGTACCATTTCGGTATGCCGTTTTTCTGTCAGATTAGGTCCTCTTTCAGTTTCGATATATCGATTTTGGCTTGATGTTGACCGTTGACCAGATTCCGTCGATCGATTCAGATCGATCTACCAAACCAGGGTTTTTCAGCAGACCAAACCTATTTTCGACCGCAGAATCTGGGCCCAAATGTGTTTATAAAATCTGATTTATGAGGGTTTTCGGGATTGGTTGTTTTGTCCCATTGAGAGGGATTGTGGACCATCAGTGGTGGTCGCTAGGGACCCTTGATGCGCCAATTTGCCGAGATTTTGGAAGAATTTTCAAAGCTATGGAAATGGATTTCAAAGAAATAGTTGGCCTGTATTGGAAAATGTTTTCCTGTTTTCTGTATGCGGGCCGAGACAGTGTGTGTAATGCCCCAATCTCGGATACGCCACCAAAACACAGTATCAAGCATGATTGCACTAATTATAGAAACATCAAATAACTGTAACTAAGGCTCACCTTCAGGATCACAATGTGCGCCTAGAAGCTCCAACTCGGACACCGAAACTTGGCTACACGCGGTCTACACCTGAAAACCATATAAGCACGCGTGAGTGACATCTAAGTCACCCAGTACGCACCCCAAACATACAAACCACAAAATCTCGGAAAACCGTAAAAACTCATTTCTTTTGTTTTTCAAAACATGGTTTTCTTTTTGAAAATCCTCTTTTCTTTACTGGAAAATCATCTGAGGATTCAATCCCAAATTCATGCTTTTTCAGAAGCCATGTTTCCTTTCTTTTCTCAAAAACATTTGGAAACTCATTCCAAAACCACCTTTTCTTTCAAAACCACACCCTTACATTTTCCTTTAAAACCTTTTGGAATTCATTTTCCAAAACATATCTTTTCAATACTTGGGATTTCTTCCCAAAATCACACTTTTCAAATTCACATTTCTGACCAGATCCAGCCTAAAACACAATGCCTCACGGGCTCAAAACCTAATCATAAGTACAGGCTGGCAACTGGTAAAAACACCACCATCATTTCATTTCAGGATTTTAGGATTATTTCATAAGTCCAATCCTGACCAAACCACATTTCCTTTTCTTTATTCATTTCCACTTTTCTTTACTGTTGTTACCTTGATCAGGAGTAACCAGGCGCACATGCAGTAGGCGAGGACATCCTTCCCCTACCTTCCTGCACTGCTGTGGTGAAATTCGTCATGCGGGATGTCACCGCCTCGGCCAACCGGCCCCAATTTCATTTCTCATATGTGCACGGAGATACGTCTCTGTTTGACGCCCCATCGGTGACCCGAACAACTAGGTCCAATAACCCAGGCTCAGCCTACACCATCGGTGACCCGAACAACTAGGCTCAAAAACCTAGGCTCAGCCTACACTGTCACGAGCTCAGTGACCCGAACAACTAGGTACAACGATCCAGGCTCAGCCTACACCGTCAGTGACCCAAACAACTAGTCATAAAAACCCAGGCTCAACCTACACCGTCACGAGCTCGGCAACCACATTATTAGCTTTCCATTTCAAAACTCTTTCAATTTTCTTTTCAAACCATTTTCCATTTCATTATTTTCGTTGCAGGACTCTATCTCCTTGCAACACTTGACCCTCCACTAAGGGTCCCAACTCAAGCCATGAAAACCATGCTTAAAATCATAAATTGGGTCTCATGCCCAAAACCACACAAAATCATCTTTTTCATTCATTTATGGGATTAAAACCCAAAATCACGCCCAAATCTATTTATTTGGGTTCCACATTCCTCCATGTCATTACACGGGGAAAACATCATTAACACATACTCAACATACCATTAAAACCATTTATCCTTCATTTAAACTCATACTTACTCAGACCAGGTTCAGGGCAAAAACGGTAGACCGAATCTCAGGTTCGGTATACCGAAGATCCCTGGTTTGATATACCGAATATTTTCGGTATATCGAAAACCCCTGAGTCAGTTGACCGGGTGTTTTCGGTGTGTCGATATCAGGTATCTGGCTAAATCTGCTAAGATTTTGGCATACCGAATAAATTCGGCATACCTAATTCCCCATAGACAGAGCACAATCCTGTTTTGGGTGGCAGAATTCGCCCCAAGTGGGGGTCCGAGTGGGAGTCCCGATCGGACCCCCCAAACATACATCAAAAATTTCCATAAAATCATAGGGCGTAGACTCTTGAGTCTACTTCGAAACCCCTTAAACCATTCATGATTCCATCCACCACACAGTTCATACAAAAATCATAAGGGGAAGGGGCTCAAGAACGGCTACTGTAGCCTTCAACCCCAAAATTACATTTTCCCCACGAATATCAATCCTAACTGCATGATATCTATATTCTCATGCTATATATCAAGTTCCCATTCATTTCATGATTTTTCCATAATTTTGATGCATTTTACATCATTATCTTCTAAGGAAGCAATAACGAGAGAAGGGAGGGATCGCGTACCTTTCCGATGGCCTATGCAACTCCGGCGTGTTCACCGCACCCCGACGTCGCCTCGAAGAAGCTCCGATGAACCTCGGCCCCCGGTGGAAGCACCCACACGCAGACCCTCCTCCTCCCAGCTCGCGCACCCCTGCTCTCTCTCCTCTTCCGTTCCTTTCTCACCACGCTCTCCCTCTCTTTAACTCCGCCACCACTCGCTTGGCGCGAGCCATCCATCCCGTCGGAAGGGACGGGGAGGCACGAGCCTCCGTCGCTGGTGGCACGGGCAAAAGAAGAGGAAGAAGAAGACGGAAAAAGGGTGGAAGGTCATGGCTCGTAAGAGAAAGAAAAAAAAGAAGGAGAAGAAAGAAGGAGAGAAAATGAGGAAAAGACAGGCACGCAAATCGAGGCGACTGTGCATCCTCAAATCGGACTCCACATTGGTCCCAAATCACAACCAGGTGCACAAAAAGCCAACCACAAGCTCACACATCCAAAAACAACAGATTATCCATTAATAAACCATTCAAACAATACAACAGTTAATTACATGGTTTATAATTAAAATGGATAATTAGGCCCAGATGTCACATCCTACCCCCTTAAAAGAATTTCGTCCTCGAAATTCAGCTCGAATAAAACAAGTAGGGGTACTGTCTCTTGATGTCCACCTCGCGCTTCCTGGTAGCCTCCTCTGTACTATGGTGTTGCCATTGAACTAACACTAATGGAATCACTTTATTCCTGAGGACTTGCTCTTTTTTGTCCAGTATCTGAACTGCATTTTCAACCATAGATAAGTCCTCCCGCAGCTCCTCTGGCTGCACTGGCATTACCTGGGACGCATCGGCCATACACTTCCTCAACATAGACACATGGAAGGTGTTGTGTACACTCGCCATCTCTAGAGGCAGATCTAGTCTATATGCCACCTCACCAACCCTCTTGGTAATCTGGTACAGTTCGATATATCTAGGGCTCAACTTGCCTCTTTTATCGAACCGTGTCACATCTTTGGTTGGTGACACCTTCAGGAAAATGAAGTCTCCTACCTCGAATTCCAGAGGTCTCCGCCTCCTATCAGCATAGCTCTTCTGCCGGCCTTGGGCAGACAACAACCTCTTCCTGATTAGATCCACCTTGCCCTCGTACTACTGTACGATCTCGAGCCCAACTAACTGTCTCTCACCCACCTCACTACAGCAAGTGGGTGTCTTGCAGGGTCTGCCATACAATGCCTCGTATGGTGCCATACAAATACTAGTGTGGTAACTTTTATTATATGCAAACTCAATTAAAGGTAAATGATCCTCCCAGCTACCACCAAAGTCCAAGGCGCAGGCCCTCAACATGTCCTCTAGTGTCTGGATGGTCCTCTCTGTCTGGCCATCTATTTGGGGGTGGAAAGCAGTGCTAAAGTTTAACACTGTGCCAAAAGCCTCCTGCAGAGCTCTCCAGAATCTCGATGTAAACCTCGTGTCTCTGTCAGATACAATAGACATTAGGACACCATGCAGTCTCACAATCTCTGCCACATACAACTCTGCCAGTTTTGTCAAAGGAAGGTTCACCCTCATTGGCAAGAAATGTGCCGATTTTGTGAAGCGATCCACTATCACTCACAAAGTATCATTCTTTCTTCGAGTTCGTGGCAAACCCGTCATAAAGTCTATCGACACATTTTCCCATTTCCACACTGGAATGTCCATAGGCTGCAAAGTCCCTCCAGGCTTCTAGTGCTCTATCTTCACCATCTGGCAGGTTGCACACTTCGCCACATACTCAACAATTTCTCTCTTCATCCCAGGCCACTAGAAGTTCCTCTTCAGGTCATTATACATCTTGGTGCTTCCCAGATGAATAGAGTATATGGAGTGGTGGGCTTCATCCAGCAAACTGTTCTTGATTTCCTCTAACTGAGGTACATATAATCTCAAATCATACCTCAACCCACCGTCTACCCCAACTGAAAAATGAGGGCATTACCAGCTTCCAGTTTCCTCCAGATATCTGACACCAAAGAATCATATTGTTGAGCTGTGACAATCGCCTCGATCATTCTCGGGCGAACAGACATATTAGCCAGCACTACTCTAGCGGGTCCCTGAGATTGTCTCCGAGGCCTGCACTCCACTAGTCCCTCTAACAATTTCCATTCATGGATCATCAGACTAGCCATAACATGAGTGCATCTGCTCAGAGCATCCGTGACTACATTAGCCTTCCCTAGGTGGTAGGACAAACTGAAATCATAATCCGTAATATACTCCACCCAGCGCCTCTGTCTCAAGTTCAAATCCTTCTAAGTAAAGATGTACTTCAGACTCTTGTGATCTGTGTACACCTCAAACTGTTTGCCATATAAATAATGCATCCTAATCTTCAAGGCAAACACAACAGCGGCCATTTCTAAATCATGGGTGGAATAATTCTTCTCATGATCTTTCAATTGGCGCGAGGCATACACCACCACCCTATCATGCTACATCAGCACACACCCCAAACCAATCCCACAAGCATTACTATAGACTGTAAAACCGCCACTCCCAGAAGCCAAAGTCAAAACTGGGGCAGATACAAGACGAGCCTTCAACTCATTGAAGCTCTCCTCGCACTGCCAATCCTAAGCAAAGTGCACTTCCTTCCTGGTCAATCGGGTCAATGGTGCAGTAATCTTGGAGAAATCCTGAATGAATCTCCTATAATATCCTACCAGGCTGAGAAAACTTCTAATCTCAGTCACTGTCTTCGGTCTAGCCCAACTGCTCACAGCTTCCACTTTGGCTGAATTTACCTTGATGCCTTCTCCTGAAATAATATGACCAAGGAAAGACACCTCTTCCAGCCAAAACTCACACTTGGAGAACTTGGCATAAAGCCGACGCTGCCTCAGCGTCTCCAGTACTATCCTCAAGTGCCTTCGGTGGGTCTGAACATCCGGAGAATACATCAGAACATCATCCACAAAAATAACCACAAACTGGTCCAAATAGGGCCGGAACACCCTATTCATCAGGTCCATAAAAGCAGCCAGAGCATTTGTCAACCCGAATGGCATAACCAAAAACTCATAATGTCCATAACGGGTGCGAAAGGCTGTCTTCTACACATCTAGTTCACTGATCCTCAACTGATGATATTCGAATCTCAAGTCTATCTTCGAAAACACTGATGCCCCCTACAACTAGTTGAACAGATCGTCGATCCTGGGCAATGGATACTTGTTCTTGACAATGATCTGGTTCAACATCCGGTAATTTATACAGAGCCGAAGTGAACCATCCTTCTTCTTCACAAACAGAACCGGTGCTCCCCAAAGTGAAACACTGGGACGAATGAATGCCTTATCCATCAGTTCTTGCAGGTGATTCCGGAGCTCCCTTAGCTCAACAGGTGCCATCCTGTACGAAGCCTTGGAAATAGGACCTGATCCCAACACCAAATCAATCACAAACTCCACTTCCCTGTGTGGTGGCATTCCAGGCAATTCCTCTGGAAAAATATCAGGCTATTCTCTCACCACCGGCAAGTCATGAATTTTGACCACAAGCGAAGTAGAAACTGTCACACAGGCCAAATAGCCCACACTGCCTCTCGCCAGATGATGATAGGCCTTGAGAGCAGAAATCACTTTCCTGGGCTCACCCGATCTGGTGCCCTGTACCATACACCAGCCTTGGCCTGGACACTCTGCCAGAACTCTCCTCTTGGCACAATCTATCACAGCTGAATGCTGTGCCAGCCAGTCCATTCCTAGGATAACATCATAATCCTGCATATCCATCAGGATCAAGCTGGCCTGAAAACTCCTGTCCCCTAACTGAATATCAACCGATCTCAAATATCTCCATGCCAAACTGTGTTCTCCCAATGGAGTGACCACATCTAGGTGGAATGCCAACCTGGCTGGTCTAGTCCCGATCTCAAAAGCAAACGACTCAGAGACAAAAGAAAATGAACTCCTAGAGTCGAACAAGACTCGGGCCATCCGATCGGCCACAAGGAAAGATCCTATAATCAACACACCATAACCATAATCATAATAAAAAATAGTGTCAATTACACATAGGATCTATTATTACAAGACAGGACT
>JAMKQA010249729.1:0-13754 GCA_024699735.1 Posidonia australis | reverse complement strand
CGTTAACTAATCGTGTACATAGTACACGACTACCTGTTTAGTATACGTTAAATACACGTTATTATATTAATATTTATTTATCATTATATACGTTAAACGTGTACTAAATGTGTATTCGTGTACTAAACGTATATTCGTGTAACGTGTAATATGCGTGTAACCGTGTAATATACGTGTAACCATGTAATAAACGTGTACTCGTGTCAATCGGATCGTTATCGTGTCAAAACAACACGATTCACTTAAACATGTACTTAACGGGTCGTGTCGTGTATACACGTTAATAAAGTTCGTGTTTGGGTTTAGTATTAAGTACACGACAATTAAATGGGTCGTGTTTGGGTTTACTATATACATATATTATACACGTTTATATATGACACGATAGATACACGACACGACCCATTTGACAGATCTAATCTTTGTTTGCCTATTCCTGTCTTATTTTTCATGTTTATGAATTTTATGGTTTAATTCTTCCTTTTAATTATCATTTTAAATTTTTGGGAAAACAATTATGGAAAAATTTTTGATAAGAAAAAGATCATTGTTAGAAGTTTTAAATGATGAGCTACTTAGCAATGAAAATGGTTCAAACATTCAACAACATGTTCAAGCATTATCATGTTTTTAAATTCCAAGAAAATATTTTGAATTCATGTTTTTTATACATGCATCATTTTTTTTTAATTGATAACAATATAATTATATAATGTCCTGTGTCATGGAAAATAGTGGCTTTGCCACTAACAATTGAGTAGGACAATGATAAAACATGAGAACGATGACAACAACGAGTTTATTTTTGAACTAAGTCTAGGTGCTTGAACCAAATAGCGATATGAGTTGTCCATCACGATCTCAAGGGTGATTGACGTTCTACATTGAATTGAGATTTTGAGACATTTGACGAGGTGAAAATTTTCTTCCTATCATGATGGTATGATTATTGGGGTTGACAAGGTGAATGAGATTCTAGATTGAAATAATAGAGAAAAGTGTGACTAACTAAGCTTTATATGTATCTATTGGTATGTAACTTAAGATAAAGGCTCGACTTGTAGAACAACATTATAGTTCATTTAATACATAATTATTATGTTGTAACTTGGAATCTTACTGAGTATAGAATTTAATATAACAACAACTACCGCACATGGGTTGGAATTATATGACGATATAATTCTATCTAAGATGCATAGGTTTCATATAATATTAACATTCTTAATTTCCTAATCTTGAAGTTAGTCACCTAGATCTTCAAGTGTGAAAAATTGACATGGAACATAAGTGTGTGTGTGTGTGTATAAAGGAAAAGTAAAAAACTTCAAAGAAATGTCACACAAGGAGATAAGTCCTTTGTTCCTCATGGGCTACAAGTCCACATATACATGTTTTCCCATTTGACTTTGTCAAATGTAATTTGCATGTTCTTTTCCGATCTTCATCGAGCCTATATATGAATGTAATACCCCATATACCTCTTACTAAAATCCTTTCTACAGGTGTCCATCATGTATGTCGAATATACAAAAGAAAAATACAAATACATGACGCATCATGTATGCCATTTAAGTATAAGAAGATTACCAAAATCTAGAATTACATAAAAGTAAACCTCCAGAATCTATTCTGTTCCTAAGGATTACTTTCTCATATAACAATGTTTCAGCTGACATTTTCCAAACATGTTCATCTGGATTGTATTTCTCGCAAACAATTGAGTGTTCTATACCATATTCATGCATTCGTTTTTGGAATTTCTTTGCTAAGTGACGAATATCATGAGCTTCGCTAATAACATGAAACATATTATTCCTAGGCACCGCCACATTCTCAACTTGATTATCTTGAACCTCGTTGTCTTGCATGAGAATAGTGTCCTTGATGCTGCTAAAGCTGCTATTGGCTGTCAAATTGGTGCCAGAAAAGCTAAAAGAATATGGAGAATCTGATTCCTAAGAATACAAAAGAAATGTATGGTTAGATGTAGGAAGTTGCTTGTACAAAATTTCCTATCTGTGTTTCCAATTTTGGAGAATAGAACATCAAACTCAATACAAGAAATGTTATAAAGCAAGAGGTTCTACAAATCACTGTTCGAGAAAGTGTGTTATGTCTGTAAGAAGCTGCTTAATTTGAATCAGAAGTACATTCGGAAGTTTTGAATCATCAATATCAGAAGTATTTTGATAGTGTAAAAATATGTTATTAAATCAAACAATAAATGTTGATTTCACTCTTGCTATGGCAATGTAACATAAATTAATAATAACAAACAAATAAACTAAGGAAAAACAAATTACTCCCTTAAATATCATGAACTCTGCACAAATTATCCATTTTTTTTATATTGACTACATCATAGTCCTTTCCTTTTTTAGGGCTTGTTTGGCAAATAAACGGATTATGTGTGTGTAGGCCTAGTTTAAAATAATCTGAAAAAACCACTCATGTGTTTTTGGATATTTTACATTTTCCAATAAACAATCAGTATATAAATGCCATGTTATATAATTCTGCACTGAAACAAATAAACCCTTGGATTCCATACTCTCATATCTTAGAGGATATTTAAGAATTATTGTTTCCTCGTTAATAAGAAAAGATTTCGTGAACAAAAAGCTGCAAGAGATATTTAAATATACCCCTACAAATTTAAATACCCACTATTATTAGTTGACCATTTGCTTGATTGTGAGATGAGAATTATTCACTCATAACCGAGCATGGAAGTAAATAAGGCCCTCACTTAAACTTCTTGTTTTTGAATCTAGCGGGTGATCTAAAAATACTTGTTAAGGCTATTTTGGTAAGATCACCTAAAAATATAAATTGAAGTTGGAGAAAGTGGGCTCTTTGAAATCTTATTCAAATCTCAAGGAGGTGCACCAAATTATTAAAAGCTAAGGGACTTTTTGATATAAAGGCAAAAGTAATGGTTCAAAATGTAGATTTCTCAAAATGCAGTACTCTACAAAATGAAGGCTTAATGTACTAGGGGTCCTTCTGGCAATCAAAGTGGATTATTGGGTTTTTTTTGTCTCAATGAGTCCATATAAAAAAAAACTGAGTCTTGTGAACTTTTTGGAATTTTTCTTCTTTCTATTAAACAAACATTATTTCCTTGCCATGTCACTACTTTTCAAATAATCCATCATCAATAATCCACAACCAAACAGACTTCAAGTGATTAAAAGAAAGTGAGCTCTTTCAGAGCCTGATGAATCTTATAAAATATTAAAAAGGCAATATAATTAAAAAAATATTATGATACAATGAGAAAAGTAAAGGCAATAGAATATTTAGTTCTTATTTTGAGAAAACTGGTTCAATAAACATCCCGATCATATGCATCAAATAATAATGAGTTTTCATGTATCACAAAGTTAAATGATCTAAGCACAAAGAATTTGATATCAGAAACGACCCATGGACACTTATATCGTAACAATGACAAGGAAATCAATTTCATGTTGTAAAAAATAGGCTGTACAAATTACAATCTATAAATAATAATATCTTCACCAATATAACTTTGAACTACTCTTGGTCATGAGGTGAATGATTTATCAAACAGTGCATCTAGTCTAGTGTAAATGTAGGTGACTGACTCAATAGCATGAATTTTGATAAAATTCCATCCTACTTGAATGTAGAAGAGTGGAAGATTCCCATTACCCTACCTAGGGCCTAAAGCACATACACGATTGAGAAAGGGACTAAATCATGGTTATGGCTGCAGGTAACTTTGAATAGAAAGGTTTGTGTTATTTGCTGTGACAACTGATTATCATAATAGCTTTGGAAAGAATATAGGGGATCGTTTGAGGGATTCAAGTATTCCATACGCAGCCAAACTAAGCTTGCCAATACAAAGTTGACCCAGTTGCAGAAGATCAATCAAGTTCCTAGGAAAGCAACTTTCAGCAATAAAGTGACTTTCTCCACGATCAGTTAACAGTTGTACATAGAATAACATCACTTATTATGATTCACAGCTCACGTTTATAAACTGACGACTTTATAGTTGATTCCAATAGCCCTCAAAGAGAACTATTTAAAATTGGCTTTTGAGAGTTGATAAATAAGCATTTTAACTGCGGATTCTTAACAAAAAGATAGTGTTTAGTGCTCTTAAAATAACTAATATATGTGAAGCTTGGAAAGTGAAGGTAATGTATCTTATATTCCATAAAAAGACAGCTTCAAAATCTCACATTAAAATACAATGCAATTGAAATAAATTTAATAAGTTGCAAATACACATAAATGCACAGTCAGGTCATGCCCATAGTGGTCAGGCTTCACAGTCGTTACCATCAAGATCATACATTTCAGAAGAAATGGTTTATGAACCAAACAACTATTCCATCCCACAATTTCTAGCATGTCCAACTGGAATAATGTATATATGTTACACCTCTTTGATAATTATGTTTCTCACTGTCGCAACAGAACCTCAAACAGATAGAATTAAGAAGCAAACAGTAAAATAATCCAGAAGCAACCTAACTAGAATTTCATGATTAAAATAGGTCCACCAATTTCAGTATCAATTAAGAACAGGTGCAACCATGGCATACGCAATGATTTAAATATAAGTAAAATTTCACGTTCCTTTCGTGTAAGTAATGGAACAAAACAAAAGCTGCCAATCAACAGAAGAAACAAACCTTGTTATGGACATGTTGATCACCTGATGAGTTGACAACAGAGTGTCCAGACATGCCTGGCCCACAAACCACACCACCCCTATCATGCAGAGCAACTCCACTGGGTGATGGGTCATCAAGTGATGAGAAGTCAGCACTATCAAATGTTGATATGGACACACAATCATCAAAATAGTTCAATGCTTCCTCAGTCAAACGCTTGGACATATTTATTCGTTCAATGCTTGTCTGCATTTTAAATTGTACGTCAGTATCAACGTAAAAATGTCTAGTTCACATGAATTAAGAAGAGAAACAATAACAAGGTATATAGAGAGAGTACCTTTTGCCTTAGACGAGATTTCTGTTCTTCAGAAGTTTTAGGATCAGGATGAATCTCTTTTAAGATTTTTTTCAATTCCTGACTGCGCTCCTCTTCAGCATCCAATTCTGCCCTAAGTTTTCTTGCACGCTCCTGAGACTGGATATTCAGTGGCCAAAAAAGATTTGCTAAGAATATTGAATTGAGCTGCCAATTTGTGAGTTTGGAATTCTAGTACCAGACCTGCTCAAGTTTTACAGCATAATCTCTTCTGATGGCTGAGGTTAAAAGCATAGCATCTGGATCAACCAGCTCGGGGGGAATATCTGCAACATCTGCAGCAGTGATAAGAGCAAAAGGTTCTTTCTGGATAACCTAAACAAGCAAAAATATTTGGTCTTAGCAAAATATCGTAAAGTATAAATTATACTGTGTAATATACTACGTCATACTTCATATCTTTAAAGGGAATAGATGATATTAAAAAAAAAACTTGCACAAATAGCAGAATCTCTCAAGCATCACGTCTCAACTTGAATACAAAAGATTGATATAACAGTAACATCCATGGACCATGATATACATAGCTTCAAGCTAAAAGGCATTATTTATGAAATATGTTAATTAGATGTCAAAGAGGATAGAAACATGCTAATGATTAGGTACAGGAAATAGCCAGTAGAAATCAGGAATGCCACTGACATTTTGAAGGTCACTCCGAATTTCTAACATAGCACGTCTTACTTCCGCCCGAATGGTTTCATATATCCCATGGGCACCAGCTTCACCTAAAGGATGATCAGTCTGGAAAAAAATCATAGAAAAAGTATAGAATTCCTCTGAGAGCCCGAAAGATAAGAAAACTAAACATGGTAATGAATAACAATATGGAGGAGGTAACCAGTCAACCTCCATTATATGTCATGAAGTTAGACTTGACCCCACAAGTGATAAGAGTTGACACCTTAATTTGCTCACACACAGACTTGATTGTCTTTTCCTCTGCATCTGAAATATAACTGGCAGAAACTCCATTTCCCCATTTCCGAGTTGCTTTGCATTGTAATGGCGAGATCTAGATAAATCAAAAGAGAAAGGAAACCACAAGTCTAACCATTAGAATGACTACTACAACATCTCCTCCAATCTAATGTAGTAAACTAATAATACAAAAAGAAAGGGTATAAGGGCCCTAATAAAACTTTACAGGCGACTCATCTCTTGTCTTGGGAAATCGGTCCCGACTAGACAGTACTTGTAAACTCGACTGTTTTGAGAATTCCTCGTCTTCATCCGAAACTACACCAAATTTTGCCTTGTCACTAGAATCACAACCACCAGACCAATTGCTTCTCGACTTAGAAACCGAATAGCACTTCCGTTCTTGTTCCACCTCACTCTACACAAAAACGAATACACCCAAAATTCAAACACCACTATATTACTGCTAAACCTCGTAACAAAATCAAAAGGGAAGAACTTCCATTTGCATTCCAAACACCTCATAATTCCCAGAAGAGGCCCTCGACGGCGGCCGACGCCGTCTCCCGGCATCAACCATCGACAAGCTCCTCCTCCCAGTCCCCTTCCGACTCCCCGACAACCGCCCACCGGAAGATCCCAAACGATCCGAACCTCTAATCACCGGCCTCCCTCTCCTCTTCTCCTCTCCCCCGCTCGACTTCCCCGACCCCTCCTCCGTCTGAGACCCCCCAGACAAGGAGAACAGAGGGTTATCCCTCGTGTTCGCGAACCCCACCACCGGCGCCATCGCCCGCTCCTCCGCCGGAACAACAACCCTAGACACCGCGCTTACGCTCCTCGACCTCCGGGGCTGGCCCGCTTTCCCAGAATCCTCCCGCCGGCGGTCATTTTTGGCTCCCAGTGTGGCGATGACGGTGCCTCTTTTGGAGGTGGAGCGGAAGGCGGAAACCGCCATTTCGTTTCTGACTGTGGGAACGAGGAAGATGTGGCTTGTTTGCTCAGAGCATGGAAGGAGAGGTAGGTCCAGCCGTCCAGGAAAGAGTCGTCGTTGTTAAGGGTTTACAGGAGGAGGACGAAGGGGAGAAAATACAGAACTGCAAATGAAGTCAGTGGCTTCGAATCCTTGTGTGCATGGAATCCGAAACGTAGGACACATAGTATTTGATGCATGCATTGATTAATTGGCAGTAATTCTTGATGGATCTAATCTACGCATTAAAGCTTCATGGATCTTTAATTTTTAGCTTCTTACAAGAGACACCTAAAAACAAGATTTGATGATGAACAAATGCATCTTTAGTCATTTACGACCTATGAGAGGAAGTGTACGTTGAAACGGTGGTTCTTAACGCTTTCATCTATTTTCTCCATACCTCTTCAATTAATAGTGAAATGCTTACGAGTTGTGGAATAAATGAAAAAATTAATTAAATGGAGATGCAGGGTATCGAACCCTGTACCTCTCGCATGCAAAGCGAGCGCTCTACCATTTGAGCTACATCCCCTAGATTACCAAAAGCAATTCATAATTCCCCATGATCCTGACAGTTTTAGCTCAAACTGTAGAGACCCCTACGAAAACATTGAATGGCTGACACATGTCTAGCATGCTGCAGACCCTACGGCTTCTCCACGCGTGCTTGACAACATAAAAAAAAGGCACATTGTCCAAAGCGTAATGACAACAAATATTGGTTGACCAAACTTGATTTAAAGCATAGCATATCGGCCCATGAACCAAAGCGTCCCAAATTAAGTGGATAGGTACAACCCTTTCAAGTTAAGTACGAACTTCATTTACACGTAGTTAAACATATCAAGCCGGACTCTAATATTCTTCTAGAGGTTAAGAATTCTATGCTAAAGTGCTATGCTTATAATTCACCATTTCGGAATTTAATTTGCGCAACAAAACACAACCTTATATGTTTCCATTTCCATAATAATTAACAAATAAAGCTAATCCCAGCCATATTCACTCTCTGTCGTTTTTTATGAGCACAATACCTATCAGTTCGCTTACGCAAAAGAACTGGCCTACAAAGATCTTTTAATCCAACCAAAAACTTTTAACCATTAAGTTCCAGTGTTTCAACATAGGAATTAATCAACTATCGTCCATCCGACTTGAAATCCTTCAGTAAACTCAAAACTAACGTCGACCCTACAATTCTCGGCCTATTTCTAATCAATCCTTATGACTTAACCAACAAATATCGACCCTATCAAGCTCTGTTCTACTGGCTTGCGGTTTTTAATCTCAAAAAGGAAAATCCCTATCCACCTAGGAACCAATCCTATCTGCACGCACGTTTCATATCTTCAGAAATTCCAACACCAGTCTCAAAACCAGTATGAACAACACAATTTCTTTTCCTTAAAAAATTTTTTAAAACTTTTTACAACCTTCTGTCTTTCCTCTCCTCTCGTACCCCCTACCACTCCAACATCAACAAAATCCGTGCACTAGCCTAGCTAAAGAACGAACACAATCGCTCAATGAGAATGTCCCATGTTGTCCTTTTAAATCTGATAGCCCATAACTTACATAAGATTTCTACATTCCCATGAACCGAGGAACAATACTTTACCTTTTGACAGACCTCCCGACAAGGCCTGCATCTTCCCCAAGCAGAAAACGAGACACGGTGAATATATACAATGAGTGAAGTACATAAAATTCTTAATTCACTACGAAACAAATAATTCCGTCTATGAATGAATGCAAGGAAACAGGTTTTTTTGGTCTTCCCCAAAACAGAAAACAAGGCGCGGTAAATATATACAAAGAGCGACGTAAATAAAATTCTGAATTCACGACAAAACAAATAACTCCCTGTCTATGAATGAATACAAGGACACACGTTTTTTGTTTTTATCTTCCCCAAGCTGAAAACAAGACGCGGTAAATATATACAATGAAATACATAAAATTCTGAATTCACGACAAAACAAATAATTCCCTGCCTATGAATGAATACAAGGACACAGATTTTTTTTTTCCCAAAAAAACCCAATAAATGGCAATAATCAGCCCGCAGTTGACCTGAGAAAGTTTCAAACCATAACCAGTCAAGCATGCCACAGACCAGGTGGATGACGAAAATTGTTAAGTTAGGAACTAAAAACAAGGTAGTGAAGTTAGGAACCCTGTGACAAGGTGCTAAACGATATTTCCTTTTTTTTTTCAAAAGGGTAGTGATCTTTTTTAGCAAAAAATAAGAAAGGATTGTAGACTATATATCATTTTGTGATGTAGGAACAACACAAAGAACACAAAGATAATAGAATCAAACTACAATCCGATCTCCATGTAATTAGAACTTCAATCCTAATCACAAACAACACTCAATTTCAACAATTGAAAAATAATATCATTAATAACTACCAATAAACACATGATTCCCGTTCTTAAATAGGTGAAACACATAACAAACAAAAAAAACTAAAATATTCTCAAAATATCTTAACATGATATCCTAAGATACAATACCCCTATAATATCTCAAGATAATACATAAAATAATATCTTAAAATATAAAATACTCCTAAAATATTTTAAGATAATACAAAATAATATGTTAAGATAAAATAAAGTCTCTATCTATCCAATGAAGGCAAAATTAACATCTCACATAGATACATGACGAATGACGATCTCCACCAACTCTCTTCGACGACAAAGAACTCGACTCTATCGAAGAAGAGTGTCCATGCTACTCCAAAAGGTTTACATCCGATTAACGAAACTCATCCTTAGAAATCCATATGGTATCAGTATTTGAACCATCCCTCGATTGAGGTAGAGTGTCGATACTACTTCAAAAGATTTGTATCCAAGTGACAAAACTCATCCTTAGAACTACTGCTGATGCCTCCAAACCTTGTCAGAGACGCCTGATCAACCCTCCTCCATCGGGTCTAGCCTTCCTTCGCTTGTTCCGACCCCTCCACCGTCAGCCACAACCGACCCCCCTTTCCTCGTTTTTTTTGTAAATCTAGATACCTCAAGGCTTAATGATCAGACTATAAAACAAACTCTCCAGGTAAGAAATAATGATGCCAATAACAAAGAACTTGTACCACGACATAGAATTCCTTGTCATACATCGCATATCATTGTTTGACATCATTCAACTTCTCACTTAAGAAAGCAACAAGATGACTAAGCACAACCTTAATGTTGAGCCCACCTCAAAACGTCCAGAGAAGTCATGATGGTGCAAAACAAGGGTTGTAGTCAAATAATCCTTTTAACTCCTGGAAAGCTCAAACTCAAGTTGCAATTGCACAATTGAACTCATGAAACTCACATCCCTTCAAACAATAGTAAGGAGTGCCATAATAGTACTGATCCCACGAATGAAACGACGATAGAAACTAACCAAGCCATGAAAACTACGCAACTCAGAGATGGAACGTGTTTCAAGCCATTCTCGAATTACCTTGACTTTGTTTGGATCGGTAGCAATACTGTTATCAGAAATCACAAAGTCAAGGAAAATGACTTTTACTTGCATAAAAGAACACTTATTAAGGTTGATATACAACTACACTGTTTGAAGTGTTTCAAATACTGGACAAATGTGTGACAAATGGTCTACTTGTCTCTTGCTATAGACTAAGATGTCATCAAAATAGACCACAAAAATTTCTCAATAAAATGACAAAGTACTTTCCCATCATACCCTGGACAATCCAAAGGGTATGACAAACCACTCATAAAGACCATCAAGAGTTCCAAATGTAGTCTTTCATTCATCACTTGGTCGAATGTGGATCTGATGATATTCGCTTCGTAATGATATCCGTTTCGTAAATCAATCTTGGAGAACCAAGAAAACCTGATCATAAGATCAAACATATCATCTACCAATCCTAGAGAAACAAAAGAACCTGATCATAAAATCAAACATATCATCTATCAATCCTAACGCATCATAAGATTAAGCATATCATCTAGGCAAGGTATACGAAACCTATACTTGATAGTGATCTAATTAATGGGTCAACTATCCATGCACATTCTCTACAATCCATCTTTCTTTGATGCTAACAAGGTACTCTCATGGACAAATCTTTTCTTGAACAATCCTTCAAATTGTCTCTTTAGTTTAACATGTTCGGTTGGATTCAATCGGTAGTGTGGGTAATTAGAAAGTGACGAATCCAAAATAAGGTCAATAATATGTTGGTACATCATTAAATTGGGCTTAAAGAAGCAAGCCTTGGTACTAAACTAACAAAAATGACTAAAATAGGAATTAGCTTCAATTAATAAGATGAACAAAAGTAGTGCAAGTGAAACTATCCTTCTGCATGAAAATAATTTCCTGCTAATAAGTTCAATGAGTATATATGAAAGGCATCCATAACATTTGTTTTCTTGAAACAATACGATAGAATTTCCGTCCTTTCAAAAAATGGAGTATAAATTTGTTTGACACCTATAGACCTTTAACAAGTTGAAACAATAAAAATAAGCTACAAGTGCCAAATTACGCCAATGGCATCAAAACCAACCACCACAAAACCACAAAACTTGCAACTAAAGTGAACTTGCAGAGTCAAGTGGAGACACCCAGATAACACCAAGGTATTGATTTTGTCAAAACTTAAAAGGACCAGTAAACAACCACTATAGCAGCATATAATCTCACGACCACGTAAATTGGCCAACATAAGAAAAGAAATAGTTAAAATATAGGGTTACCCACATAGTAGCTTGTCAATCAGCATAAAGGCTAGTTGTCAAGGAAAACAGAGTAGACAAATTCAAAAAACTGAAAACTAAGAAACAACAGCATAGGTAAATCCAGATGATGATTTCACAATCACATCGGACATACATTTTTTAGGCCTTTGAAGATGAAGCTAAAGTATTTTTAAATGCCATAATACATAATTTGAAATAAGTAAGATCATAGAATGGTAGAAGTCTATGTGATTAAGCCCGAAAAACTCATTTTGCAGTGACGAAACAAATGTTTGCAAGCTCAAAAACTACCATTTGACCAAACACATAAGCAGGAACTCCAGAAGGATCAGCTTTTCAATACAAAATGGAATGATAAAGGATCTGCAAAACAAACAAAAGATATAAAAAGGCAGTTTCAAAAGAAAGAAAAACTTTTTGATGTTCCATCTGAAAAACTAGAAGTTGAGAAGAAACAAGAATATTCCAAAAGGCTGCAAAGCAAGGAATTTCGTTTTTTAAAAGTACAGTATGCATTTAAATAAGTTTAAACTTTAAAGAAGCAGAAACATCTAAGTTTACAAAGATAAACTGCATAATGTTTCAACCTAAATTTCTATAAGAATAAAAAAGAGAGTGGAAGTTTTACAAGAAAGCAGGTCATTTTAACTAAACATGCTAGATTTGGATTCTATCCATGATAGACAGACCACATACATAACTATACAAGAACAGAACCTTTACCAGATCTAACCAAAGAAATATCTTTAAAAAAAAAAAAAGGTTTTCAGCATATGATTAAAATCCTCAATTATAAAAAATAAACAGCATCCAGCAAGCTCCTATAAATGTCTCATTATGTCCATACCTGTTCTATGTTAAAACAACAAAACAAACAACCACAAGATTGATAAATTAGCTTATAAAATAAGTGCATCGACCATGAATGCCCAAGTTTGGTACAAGAAACAACAACACTTGTTTCCAAATTGATCCACTACCAATAACTTTTAAGAGGGATAGACATTAGACAGTGCATGATTAATATCAATTCTTTTTAACTCATTGACTTCCATACTTTTTTTCTTTCCTTAAAATATCTTCGGACTTTTTTTTTCCATGTACCAGGATTTCAACACTCAGATCTTTCAACATTATATAGTTATTTAAAAAAACACACTAAGGAATTTCTCAATTTAGTTAAAGTAAAGGTAAAGATTTTTCATATGCATTTAATGTCAAAGCCCATGAATTTTGTATCTTCTGTATGGCATGCAAAAATGTATGAAGGCATCATCTAAAAGCTTAAAAAGTGAAAACAAAACAAGTAGGGGCCAGTCCATAAACCAATAAAACCATATACATAGGACAAAGAGCATTGTACCTACAGCACCTAAGCCATGTATATTTGATTTACAATTATCATAGGAGTATCCACGAACAGGCTTCTGCCAAGGACCAGTAAAAAGTGACACATTAAAGAGACGGAAAGTGATGGAACATAAACACATCATTAATGAAAATGACAATTTTGTCTTCCAAAACATCTACCTCCTGTACAGAGAATTCTAGTTCTCCACAGAGACCGTTATTTAACAAAGAGTTCAACCTTCAACTAACCAGAACCCTAAGAAAAAGGCTGAAGATGAATTTTTCTTCTCAACTACAGCAGTCAAAATAATTCAGAGTATTTGTCACAACATATATAAATTTAACTTATTGCCATACGACAGGATTTAACTATGTAGTCGTCTCATTTGCTCATACACTAACTAACATTTTCTTTCAGAGTGCAAGTATTTAACTTTCAAATGTCATTATGTCAGCCAACAATAAATAATTAAATAAGACTCAAATGCAAAAAAAAAAGGTTTAAAAAAACACACCCCAAGGTCCCCAACAAAGAAATTTGAGGGATAGATATCCTTTTTCATGTTTATAAAGTCCAAATAGAAAGTTAAACAAAAGGGAAAAGAGACTTGAAGCCAACTGAATGCAATGAAAGAAATGCAAGAGAAAGCAACAGAAGTTACACCAAAGAAAATAAATAGGAGCAATGCCATTCATGTATCATCCAAATATAGAGAAACCAGTAGGC
>JAMKQA010249727.1:0-14721 GCA_024699735.1 Posidonia australis | reverse complement strand
TAAGTACATACCAAAATCTATATCATTTATAAACTCATAACATATAGATCTATTCATGTCAAATTCAATGGTTTTGTATAAACTATAACAAGTACATGATAAATTTAATACTTAGGAATTTCAAAATAACTTTATTTTTTATATACAAACATTTTAAATAGTTTTGATCAAATCTAGCGGTTTAGATTTTTAATCTTATGATTAGATGTTAAGATATACAAAGTTGTCTATATATATATATGCGGATATCCGTATCCGTTGAAAATTCAAAAGACATATCCGTATCCGTATCCGTATCTGCTCAAATTCAAAAAACCATATCCGTATCTGTATCCGTATCCGCTCCTAGGCAGATACGGATATCCGTATCCGCTCATAAACGCATACGGATACGGATACGGATATTTTGCGGATATACCGTATCCGTTTGCACCCCTACTTATTGGTGTTTAAGCACTCAGGTTATCTTTCCAGCCTAGCTAACACACACATGGTTACAAAATGCTCAAATACCACACAGTGAAGAAATATTCCAAAGATAATCACTAATAAATTGAAGAAAGGTTAATACAAATCTACATCATTAAATTAATTATCCAAATTACAAGAATATAATTACATTTATTCTGGATAATCTAAGCACATGTGTTACAATTAGAGTTCTGTTCTTCTATTCTACCACACCAGTTTGTTGTAGCATATATGCCTTTTTATTCTATGCTCTTGACAATGATTCAAATTCCTTTGAAATAAATTATCCATCTTTGTCAAATCTTAATACCTTAATTCTTCTTCCAAGTTACTTTTCCACTTCTGCTTTATATTTCCTAAAACAACTTAACACTTCTATTTTATGTGAGATTAAATAAACATATGCATATCTAAAATAATCATCTATGAATATTCCAAATATTTCTTATTATTATATGTTTCTAAGTGGACCACATACATCTTAATGTACCAAAACTAATAATTTATTTTCCTTATGTCCAATACCTAATAGTTTCTTAATCATTTTTCCAATTAAGTAATGTTGACATGAGGTTAATTCTACCTTATTAATACTTAGGAGAACGTTCAATTTTACCACTCATTCCATTTTTTATTTTCCAATATAAGTTAATCTAGCAAGTCATAAATCACAATCAAACAATAAGCACAAAAAATAATCAAAAATATTGTCTGCATTATTTATTTCATTAGCTATTATAGAAATATGAAATAAATCATATTCTAAGACAAATACCCCCATGAGAAGTACTTTATTGTCATTTTCAATAGACACATGCTTATCATAAAAGGAACTTACAAGTCATTCTTTATGAGTGTATGTACAAAAATGATATTGTACTTTATATCAATTGTATAGAAAACATCCTTTAAGAGCATAATGTTGTCTTCCAAATCTAAGTAGTAGGAGTCAATGCCTTCTATATCCAAATCTGTGTTGTTTCCCTTGTAAATACATTGTTCACTAGATTTGAATTCCTTGAAAGATTCTAATTCTTTCATTGTCTTTGTAATGTAACGAGTAGTACCAGAATCTACTTATCAATCATTTGAACTTAGCATAACAATATTATTGCATTTCACTTTCTTAAATGTCCATATCGGATCTTCTATTTATCTTATATAAGACTAAACATTGAAGATTTAAGCGCCACAAACACATCTCAAGCTATTATAGTACAACTCTAAAACAAAACTATTATGAGTCCAATTAGAATTGGTCATTACTCATTCTCTCTACCTTGGCAATATGTTAACAAGAATAACAGAGAAGGCAAAGATTCAAGTCTATTTCTTATTCACAAGAGAATATTACTAGTATCAACCAATCATCTTTAGTCCCTTGTCCTTCTATTACACTTTGTACAGTATTCACTAGTTGACGTTCCTCAACTTTAAGCCACAACTTATTCCCACAAACGAACAAGATACACTCACTGGTTGTAAACAAAAATACCTAATTGAGCCTCATGGCCTTCTTTTTATCTAGACCCTAAGGAGGCATTTGGTTCAACTTTTAAACTTGAGTTTCTGACAAAAAATCATTGTTCCCGGACAATGTGACAATGGGAAGATGGTAAAAACACGTTACGTCTTTCGAGTTCGACGAGTTCGAATCCAAGGACATTCAAAAATCTAAACCGATAACAAAAAAAAAAAAAATCATTGTTCCTCTCAAAGTTGAAATAAATATATTTTAAAAAATTAACTTCTGTCCAAACATCTACTTCCAAAGATAACATAAAAATTTGACGACAACAACTTTTTTGGAAGCTCACAGGAGAAAATTTCTAATCAAAATGCTAGATGTTAATTTCTACATACGATCATATTATCCTCAACCTGAATTAAATAATACAAGTTAACTAGTTAATATTTATAATTATTATTAGTTGTTGGAAACAGTCAAAGACCACCGACACCAATGTTTATCACCAATGTCACTGCAAAAAAAATGAGAAAGGTAATTTCCTTATTTAACTAGTTATTGAATATTATGAAACTAAGTCAAAAAATTAGAATAACAAATAAGATTGTGGTAGGCAAGTAACAACGTACCTTCAAAATTTTCAATTTAAAAGCTCTCCTAGGAAAACCAATTTCTTAAGAAACTTTAACTTACAAAAGTCAAACCAAACGCCCCATAAGATTGAGAACCAATATTGGTCAGACAGTCAAAACGGTCACTTGTCCTCCGGAGAGAGGCTTGCCCTTATTAACTGTCATATAAATTATACCATTCTAATTATTAACATCCCCAACTCCATTCTGAAGACGATTGGTCACGTCCGGTTCCTATTGATGAAGTGGGATAGATGCGAAGGGGTACCCTCGAGCCAACTGTTTCCGCAATTGAAAACAAAGAAATACACTAAGAAATCTAGTTCATTCACATAGAATTCTAGAGACCGAAAAATTCTGAAACGAATTCCAAACTTATAATAATACCTTAGGTGCGCAAACCATATGACATATACTTAAAAGGTTTTGTTAAGGCTTGCACTCACCAATGCCCGCTATCTGAAAACCCTGTAATTACAAATGATCAATGTTCATTTAATAATTAATCTACACTAGTCTTTGTTGTGATTAAACATCTTCAAAAAAATATAACACACTTAATACACGTCCTTATGTAATAAGTCTGATGTGTTTCTGCCAACCGTAGCTCCAAGCTTGGGAACAGAGACTTATGAATGTAACCAAAGCCGGTCACGTAGTCTCTCATCCCCAGCACCATACATTTCATCGACCCTTTCACCATCTCGGAAAAAACGGAAAGTAGGAGTGTAGCGTATGTCTTGAGTTGTGTCAGGACATTCGTCAATGTCTGCGTAGACAAATGTAAGCTTTGGAAATTCCTTGCTCATTTTGCTGAAAGCAGGAAGAATCTGGCTACAAACTCGGCACCTGCAACATGGCAAATGTATCTCTGGAAAATTGAAAACCTTCTAATAGTAGTTCTTAACATACTAGAAAGTTGAATGTCTATGCATGCCACAGTTGATGTTAGGAATAATCCCATTATAAAGACAATAGGGAAAATACTGCTCTTGGAACTCGCAATATCTTTATTTTCTAATTTTTAAAACTCAGTGAGCAACGTTTGAGTTAACATCTAACACCATGGTTGAATCTCATAGGTAATGTGGCTTGAGCTAACATCTAACAGTACATCTAAGTAATATTTCAAATTAAGAAATAAAATTACAAAATCAATGGTGACAGCACGTAAAAAGATGACAACAATATGAAATAATTAGAAGCATGAAAAAAACTTACTTAAGACAGAAAAAGTGGCATTAAGTACCAAAATTCAATGTTTTCAAGGCAGCACGAAAACAAACGTCACAAAGTCAGTTCGAAAGTACAGACACAGAAAAGTACCTTTAAGACTCATAACATATAACCTGAATATTTGGCTTCTCTTTTTTCATCCATGGAACAACTATTAACATGCTTGCATCTTACACTTGGTCAAGAGTCCTGATACAAAAATGAAAGGAATCTCCCTGAACTTGTCTTAATGGTCCTACAATAACAGCCTTTCATTATTCAATAAGTATTCAATGCTTAATATAACTCAGCCATATTTCAGATTTCTTCGCAAGCATGATTACGCAGAAAGACAATCATTATGATGACCCTTTTCTCAATACAATTCAAGGGATCCCACATCCACATGAATAGCATCCCTTGTTTTCTTTATTACAATTTATTTTCTCTTTACATGGCATCATCAAATGATACAGCCGGTAAATAAAATCCTCCTTGAAAAATATGATGATGGGCACTTTCATAATGCAGTAGTCCATCTGCCAAGCAGCCACTGAAGCACTTTCCATTGAAACTCGCCTGCACTATATAGGTTTGACTCACTATCACATTCTAAATAAATAGCAGTGCCATAATGGTCTTCTGTCCACCTTAAGAACTTTCTAAGGATGTCTTTGCATGTAGTTGGTCAGCCAACAAGCAGCCAAGATTCTCATGACTAAATCCCCTTCTTTAGTTTTTGGGAGGTGAAATTTATTTTATAAAATCGAGTGGGACAATTTGGCTTTAACCCATATCCATACAATCACATAGATGATGGTATCATTGAGTTTGCCAAAATTCTGACAAAGATGCCCTCATAATTTTAAGCTAATGAGAGGAATACCATATTACTGTTGCTACCATGAACTTGGACAATCATGAATAACCTCAACAAAACTAGATAATCCTTAATTGTTGTTAATTTGCCAAGTGTTGTTGATTTGCCAAATTCTGCAATACTTTATTTCTTTTGAATTGTTAAGTGTAATCTAATCCACGAGTGTCTCTACTCCTATCTATGCCAGAACAATCTCAATTGGATCTTCACAATACAACAACACAAATAACCACCAATTGCCCTCCACTTGCAGCAACTTTTCTCTTTGTTTTTCTAATTTTCTTCATTGGCAGCAGGATCCACCGCAAACCAGGAGAAAATGAAAAATATCTTTCTTCCCTTAAGGAATGCCACCTTTTTATTTTGCCCACCATCATCATTGGCATTTTGAATGGTTCTAACATTATGAAAATCTCTTGTTGCAGCCTAACTCAATTGATCCTGCAGCCCCCTATTGCAGACCAACGGGAGCATATTCAAAGCCAGCCATGATCACTATCACATCAAGAAACCACTACACTGAATCCGTCTTAGATGTGTAAAATAAGGGGAAGCCCTTCTTTAATACCAATGAGAAAAAGGCACCTTGTATAAATTGCAAGGACCATTAGAACAACAACAGATAAAGAAAAAGACCTAAACAACCCTAGATGATGTGTATTATGTTAACAAGGTTAAGCTTATTCAAGCTTGCTAGCTTCACTAGTCTATGTGCACCTCAACTTCCGATAGCACAATCTCATACAAACTTCAACATAGTTGTGACTGCTTTCACTAAATGGACTAAATGTGGATCTCATCCCTAGAATTCTTATTGGAGGGAGTGCACTTGGAAAGCAAGAAAGGGAAGAAAAAAAAATAGTGTTCCCTTTGACCAAAACGTTGTAGGTGTTTGTGCACATTTTCCATTGGAAAGTACCTTTCCTTGCTTTCCAACATGTGCCTCCAATAGCTTTAAAAGTTCTTCCTTCCATTTCCCTCCTTTGAGAGGTGGAATATAGAGGGAATTTATTTTCCCTTGTTTTTATAAATGCACAAACACTACCTAGGAAGTCAAAGGGAAAATACTTTCCAAGAAACTATTTTCCTTCTCTTTCCTTTGACCAAGATTTTCTTTTTTCTTTGCTTTCAAATGGCATCAATCCATGGGAGAACAAAGGTCTGCTTTATGCGGACCAGTATAATCGATAAAAGATGTAAGCAGACATGTACCCTCAAAATCAGTACTTAATGACTTTTGGCCATTGACATTTTTTTTTATTTTCACTTCCATTAAGATGAAAATCGATCTAAAAATACCTCTTTACTATCACAAATCAATTCCTTTACAGTTTCCTATTTTATAATTTTATGCAACTTTTTAGGAAAAATTATTTTTCTAAACAAAAAATACCTGGTCACTCAAAACTCAGAAGTCCAATAAGCGAGCACTTAATCAATTAGAGTATGCCATTGCTCAGTTCAGCTAATTGAAACTATAAAAATGCTCATGTTACCAGAAGTGAGGCACACAAGTAAACGTCCAAATATTGTTCCCAAACTTAACACCTTGAGATCCTTAAATCTTGGTTCATGATATGAATTGTCGGGTGAAGTCCCTCTCAGTGAATCCATCAGCAAAGAACACATCGCAAATAAGAGAAAAATCAAACTACATTAACACTTATAAGAATTTACTGAGATTTAACCCAATATGTCCTACCTTTTCCGATTTCTTTACCATCTTTCACAAAGAATACAGGACCCTCTCCTGTTGCCTCCATTTCTTTTTACTATTCTAAAAGAAATTTCGTTAATGATATGAAATCAATTCTTATACACAATCAATAGATATAGAGTCCAATGTGATTGTAGGTATGCCTCCATTTTGTATTAAATCTTTTATTCCATTCCTAACCATCGAGATATATAATTATCATTTGGCAAAGTACATGTGGTAACAAAACCAGCAGAGAGAAGGCATGAAACAAATCTCCAAACTGTGAATGTTAATACCGTCGGAGAGAATCAACGACATACCAGGATGCACCATAGTTAACGACAGCCTGCAATAGCATCCAAACAACAAGAACAATAATGGATTCAAGTGAAAAGAATAGGATTTATTAATTAAAAAAGGAAAAAAAAAAGAAGAAGAAACGAGAGATGGGTGGCAGAGTACTGGGGACTTGGATAACTTGATGGCGTGGACGATCTCCCTGTGTTGCTGATCTGTGGTGGCGGTTTTTAGGGTTCCGTTGGGATTGGAGGGGGTTAGCTCCGATTCCATCACTACCGGTTCTTCCTATTCACTCTGTTTTTTGTTTGCCACCGACCTTATTTCTGAAAGATGAATTTAAATTTGCCCACTAGTCCCTTATCTTCTTCTTTTTGACTATTTGTCGCTTGACACAAGCTGAGATCCAGATCTGGGAAAGTATTTACTGGAGCGAGTGGAAGCTATGTTAAAGTACTAAATAGGGAAACGATTACTAGTAAGATTGATACATAAGTACACCAAGAAATGAACAGAACAACGAAACAAAGTAAGTTTGGATGTAACTCAAGGTACGTCCGATCCTCTAACAAGAGCTCAAGCTCTGATAGTGACAAAGATGTCCACTCTTTGCGCTTCTCCTCTTATTTATACTGCATGTACTCTCTAGTCCATTCCTTTTCGGTAACGAAGCAGTTGACACGTTTCAACCTCCGAATCCTCCACGTACCCGACCTCCATGTACCCGACCTAACTCTTCCATCTCTTGCTCTGTCATCCCAACCACTTTAGACCAGCCATTGTCCAGTTCACCCTCGTCTCTCTCAGCCACACTCGTAACAACACCCCCTACTAATAGGAACCTTGTCCTCAAGGTTCAACGTCGGGAAGCACTGCTGCAAGTCCTAGTATACCTCCCAGGTGGTTGAAGCTTCATCCTCATTCTCCCACCAGATTAATACCTCTGTCACCGCTTGGCAGTCTCTGCATCTCATCCAACGACCCAAGACAAAAGTCGGTTTCCTGTCCATCGGATCGTCCAAGTTCACTGGAACGTCTGGTGGAACGATGACAGTCACTAGTCCGACCTTTCTCCGTAGCTAAAAGACGTGAACTGTTGGATGAATTCGAGACCCCAGGGGTAGCTGCAGTTGATATACGACAGTCCCTACCCTTTTGAGTATCTAAAATGGGCCATGGTAACAGGAGCTTAGCTTCTGGTTGCCCCGAGAGATCACCGACCCTTGTCGATACGATTGGAGCTTAAGAAACACCCAATCCCTCACTTGATACTCTCTCTCTATCCAGTGCTTATCAGGAAACTGTTTCATTCTATTCTAAGCTCTGGCAATATT
The DNA here is from genome assembly GCA_024699735.1 of Posidonia australis. Taxonomy (NCBI): domain Eukaryota; kingdom Viridiplantae; phylum Streptophyta; class Magnoliopsida; order Alismatales; family Posidoniaceae; genus Posidonia; species Posidonia australis. The sequence continues at coordinate 6,725 of JAMKQA010249727.1, read as the reverse complement.
GTGTTGTAACAATGACAAGATTTAATCTCTGGACCTCAACTCCTGGACCACTGCTTCCACCCACGATGTCTCAGGCACATAAGATAGCAGTTGGGGCGGTGGCTCTCCATATAAGACTTCGAATGGTGTAATGTTTGTGGAGGAGTGTATGGTGGTATTGTACCAGTATTCTGCCCGAGAGACTCACTCACTCCATTATTTGGGAGAGAAGAAGTAAAACACCTAAGGTATGTCTCTAGGCATTTGTTAAGGGCCTCCGTCTGGCCATTTGTTTAGGGGTGGTACGCAGAGCTTAGTGCTGCATTCTTTCCATATCTTCGTCCAAAATTGACTGGTAAAAGTGGCATCTCTGTCACTAGCGATCCTCTGAGGAATCCCATGTAATCTCACCACCTCTGTCATAAAGGTTTGAGTGATCTCCTTGGCCGTGTATGGGTGCCTGACAAGAATGAAATGGCCATACCTTGTCAGTTGATCTACCACCACTAAGATGACAATCTTCCCTCCTGACACTAGCAATCCCTCTATGAAATCCAAGTTAATATCAATCCAGTTGCTTTTGGGTATGGGGAGAGGTTGCGGAAGCCCTATCGAAGATAGATTGTCATATTTATTTCTCTAGCATATGTCACACTCTTTCACATATTTTTTAACATCTTTCAACCACCCTCTCTAGTATACATTGCTTTTCATTTGCTCCACAGTTTTCTCAAAACCTGAATGTCCCCCTATAAGCGTGTCATGGAACTCACTAATGATTCTTGTAACTACCTTCAAGTGACTACCACTAAATCTAACTACAAATTTTCATTTACTTATTTGTTTTATCTTAATTATTAATCAACAATTACACCAATAATGTAACTAAGGCTAGGTACCATCAACAGTAAAATAAAACTACTAAACAATAGAAATAAAACTAAACTAACACTCACCTGGATCCCTGATGTGTGGCAACATGACTCCTCCTACAAACACTAGCAACCAACAGCTACTATCCTGCACCTGCCAAAACGCACAAAACAAAGCACACGTGAGTAACCACTCAACGGTCACCCAGCACGCACCCCGCCTACAACTTGACAACCTATATTGAGGACAACCAAGCACAGACATCACACCCGAATGCCGCCAAACCAAAAGGGCAGTCTACAGACATCCAACACACAAGTACTGACATCCTCCCAAATGCTGCAACACCAAATCAGGCAGTCTACCACCGCCCGACAGGCCACAAAATCACAAAACCATGCCTTTAATACCATTCTTTTCTTTTCCTTTTCAAAATCATGTGTATTCTCTTTCAAAATCTTTTATACATGCTCGAGATGGCCACTCTTGCCAAGTCAAGCTCAAAAATCACAACTGTAGAGCCTCTTCTCTGCACAACATGGTCCCCTCTAAACCCAAGTATAACACCAAGTCACAAAGCCTTTACTCCCAAACCACGGAGCCACCACTCCCAAAACAACGGAGCCACCGGTCCCAAAACAAAACAACAGAGCCACCGGTCCCAAAACAACGGAGCCACTACTCCCAAAATACTATGCCTCAACAGGCGCCAAAACCACAACCTCCTCTAGGCCTAGAGCTTGATTTCCTAAACAAGGACTCCACACAAACACAAGCACAAATAGTGTGTCGAACTACCTAGTGTCAAGCAGACAACACTAGCCACAATCAGTCCACCAAGGGACAACCACGGCGTCTACACTGTCACGGAGTGCCATCCTATGCAAGAGCAACGCCGTTCCGTAATTCTCCCATCTAGAGAATCCTTACAAAGCCAACCCCTCTTGGAAAAGCAATTTTGTCTCTCAGGATGCTACCAGCTACGAAGTGCGTGTCCCACTTGCATTAACCACCATTGGGTACGTTTCTACATGGCGTCCTCCACACGGTGCTCAGGAAGGAGTCTCATACCTCCACACTTGACAACACCCAAACCTCAGTGCTCACAGCGACAGTAGGAGTATCATACCTTCCCGTCGTGTCACGAAACACCTCAACTTACGAACCTCAACCTTGGCCCCGTGAACAACAGTCAAGGAGTGTCATATCTCCATGACCCAATGAACACTCATTTCAGTCTGTTGGTCCCCAACGCAAACCAAAAGCATCGGAAAACTCTTTCCAAAACCATTTTAAAATCTGTACTTTTCTCTTTCCAAAACTCTCTTTTTGGAAAACTTTTTCAAAAACCATTAAATATCCTTTAAAACTCAAGAACTACTGTGCCCAGCAACGATACGAAAACTAAAGCTCGAGAAACCACAAACAAAACACCGCATCGACAGCTCTCCTGTCAAGCCCAAGCAAAAACACCTTGGGAGCCTCTGAATTCACGAGCACCATGCTCAACCCACGACCACGACCTAAGAAAATACCAACAAAAACATTCTCTAAGTGTCAAACCCACCTAGAAGACACTACAGCAAAGCAAACACAGCCAGAACTCCACGTTCTGATGCCCAAGTATAAGACACCTACTAGCTCGTGTCCCTCGGGAACACAGTCAGATCGACTCAAACACCTGGAACAGTGTCACTAAATACTCGATTTAGTGCACCACACAAGCCCTAAACCTAGGGATGCTATCGTTATCCCAAAAGTCTAATCTAAACCATCTGAAGAAAGAACTTATTATTTTTAAATCATTTCATCTTTTATTCTACCCATATCCTAGATGATCTCTTGCTAATTCATTTTAGGTAAATCCTACAATCATTCTAATAGTTATCCTAACCATTTATGGCATTATATTTATTATCTTTAATATTAATATATATATATATATATATATATATATATACCATGCTGGTGGAACCCTACATGGCTCTCCTAGGTGCGTGGAAGCACACGAGGAGTCCCGATACGGTCACGGCGAAGATGGTGAATCCGGAGAAGAGGAATGGGCTCGAAAACACCAAGGAAAGATAAGAAAAGGATAAGGAAAGGAGTTGCCACCTAGTCTTTTAATGGAAAGACAAGGAAAACCAAACACAAAGGAAAAAAACCAAAAGAAATCAAGGCAAAGAAAACATATGCATGCTCCGTACCTAATGGATGTAGTGCACAAATCAATGTGGGCCAGAAAAAGGGTAAGGATTCTTGTTACGCACGGGGAAGGGGTTAGGCACCCCCATGCATACGAAAAAAATCGATCTTTCTAGATTTCCTACTTGCTAATGGTCTATTGTATGTATGCGTATCTACTCTGAATGCACATGCTAAAGATGACTGTGGAAACATGCCAAATCAAAGAGAAGAAACGAACAAAATAAAAAATGATAATTCAAGGGACAATGTGGGCATTGCAAATGCTACTTTACTATACGCCTGTGGACGATGAGGAAATTCGTGAAAATCAAGAATACTCGGAAAGCGTCATGCAAATCAGCGGAAACTCGAAGAAATCCGAGAAAATCAAATTGAAGAAAATAACCCTCATTCAGGTCAATGTCGGCATTGTCAAGCCTGTTAATGTACGTCCTCGGGCGATGAAAAATCAAATCAAATCAAAATCATGAAAGTCAGAAGAAATCCGAGAAACAATGGGAAAATCAAGTTCGAAATGAATTAGAAATGCATGCACGATGCAAGGAAGAATGCATGAGAAAATATGCAAGAAAAAAGGTAATAAAATGTGCAAAATGCTTGTGTGAGCGAAAAATGTAAATTCCAAGGGTCTTTGTGCAAAATTCACATATTTTAAGTGAAAACTGAAATTCTAAGGCTAAATCATCAAAATTACATAGGAAAACACATCTTATGGAATTTTGAAGGGATTAAGGGTCGAATGTGCAAAACAGTGCATTTTTGGTCAAATTCAAAATCCCTAGAATTCAATATGCAATTTTGCCAGTAAAACATGTGTTTAAAACAATTCTGAAGTAATTCAGGGTTAAATGTGCAAGAAAAAGAATTTATGTTTGAAAACAGGAAATTTTAGGGACTGACATGCAAATTTACTCTAGAAAACATACATTCAGTGAGAAATCAGTGAAATTCAGGGTCTAAAATGCAATTCTAGACACATTTGAGCAAATATTTAAATTTCCAGGGTTTAATTTGCAATTGTGGCAGAAAATCATGCATTCAGAACAATTTTAATAAAGTACAAGGCTTTTTATGTAAAATACTGGACTTGAAGATGAATTAAAAGCAAGTTAGGGGTTTATATCAAATTTTAAAGCTTGGAAAACATTAATAAAACTTTACAGGGGTCACACTACAATATTTCAAAACAAACTTTATTAAAATGATTTAAAATCATGTGTAGGGACCTGAATGTAAGAAAAGGGATCTAAATGTAAGAAAAAGAAAAGATTAGAAGTTTTTTACAAGAAACCTAAAAAAAGAACCCAACGGTCGATGGCGACCACGTCTCACTGGCGACGGCGACTGGAGTGCGATCCCAGGCCCTCTCGAGGCCTGATCTAGCATCCAATCAACCGATGAACAAGAGGAGAGGAAGGGTGTGACCGTGCCTGACCCGAGGGGAAGGGGATCACAGCCATACCAAGATGGCGAAGGCGCAAGGATAAGATAAAAGAAAAGAAAAGGGAGTCGCCACCTAGTCTTTTAATGGAAAGACGAGGAAAACCAAGAAGAACCTCAAGAAAATCAAGAGGTGAGACAATATGCTCAATGAATGTGTGTTCAGTGCCAAATGGATAATGCTAGATGAATGCGGGCCAGAGAAAGGGTAAGGATTCTGGTTACGCATGGGGAAGGGGTTAGGCACCCCCATATGCTTGAGAAAACTCGGTCTTTCTAGGCTTCCTACTGTCAATGGTCTGCTAAATGCGTGCTTGCTTATTCTATATGCTCATGTATGAAAATGACTGAAATCATGCCAAATCGAAGTCAAAGGGGGAAAAAGTTATTCCGTGGGTCAAATGTAGGCATGGATAATGCCACTTTACTGTACGCCCGTGGGCGATGGAAAACCGTGAAAATTACGTAAAACTAAGGAAAACGTGAAGAAAACTAAGCTCGGAGCATAGCTAAGAAGCGTGCACCGAGCAGGGAAGAAAAGTAGGAAGAAAACCGTGCAAAAAGATGTGAAAAATATGCAAAATGCAAGTGTGTGTGCAAATTAGAAGAATGTAGGGGGTTTTATGCAAAAAAGCCCAAATCCGAGGAAAGTCGGAGTCTGAAAGCCCAAATCAGCGAAAACACATTCCATGCATGTATGAAGAAATCTATGGTCAAATGTGCATCCCTAGTGCAAGTGAAGCTCTCTAGGGGTCTGAATGCAATTTACCCACTAATGCATGCAATGTATGTCAATTCTGCACATAATCTGGGTAAAAATGCAATAAAATGTCTCAGAAATGATGCAGGAAGTTTCAGGGGCAAAATGGTCATTTTACCCTTGAAAACAGGCAATCAGAGCAATATCAATGAAGTTCAAGGGCTAAACTGCAAATAACCCAGCAAACAAAGCATTCCAGGATGTTCTAAAGAAATTTAGGGGCAAAAATGTAATTTCACTGAGATTAAAACTTGCATAAGAAATTCAGTGAAAAAGGAGGGTTAAAATGCAATTTACCCAAGAAAATATGCTTCTGGAAAGTTTTAAAGGAGGTTCAGGGAGTTCCATGCAATTTTCACATCAAAACATGCTTTCTGGAAAACACAGGGGCTCATATGCAATTAAACCAGCGAAATTGTACATGCTGAAACATTTTCAAACAATGTAAGGGCTTACATGCAATTTTCACAAAGAAAATGAACTGTCAGAAACTTTCCAAGGAAATCCAGGGTCATCAACGCAATTTGTCTGAAGCAAAACACATTTTATAAACTATGGAGGGCTTTTATTAAAGTTTTAAACTCAGAAAACATTACTTTAAAAGTGCAGGGTAAGAAATGTAATATTTTCAGTTAAAACTTTATTTGAAACATTTTTAGAAAAATTAGTGCAGGACCTAAATGCAAAAGAAGGACCTAAAAGTAATTTAGAAGGACTAAAATGCAAGAAAAACATTGTTTCTGTATTTTTTATTAAAACAAAAGGTTTTTTATTTTTTTTAATTAAGAAAGGCAACGGTGGCCGCCGGCGACGGAGCTCACCGTCGACGACCACCAGAGGAGACCAAAAGGGGCTTTCCCATGGTCTGATCTTGGATCAGACAACATGAGAAGCAAGAGGAGGAGAAGTGGAGCACATCCAACAGCGTGGATGTGGCCTCCGACAGCTGAAGCGCCTCCCCCACCTCGCTCGCCGTCGGGCTGCTCCGACGACGACCACCGAGAAGAAGGCGACCAGCTGGGGCTGCAGCGCATCGTTTGGAGGCTTCTGGAGGGCTGAGGTAGGTATCAGGGCCACTCCGGAGCGGTGCGGAGGCTGGTGGAGCGAGGTGGAGGCCTGACCGTCGTCGTCGCGGCTTCCTTCGGCGAGCGGCGTTGCTAGGACGCTCGGGGGCTCGCGACGCGATCCTGAGGACTCCGGGGCGCTTGCGGGACGCCATGTATGGTGTCTGGACCATCAGAGGGGCACGGGAGGCCAAGAGTGGACGCGGCGTCTCTGGATCCTGTCGTCTTCTCCGACGACGGCGAGACCAGAGCGGGATTCCGACGATCTTCACGCGGACGGCTGGGAGCGGTGAAGCGGCGCGGCGCGGCACAGAGAGCTCCGAGAAGACCAGAGGAGGAGGAGAGAGGGCTCGGGGGTCCAGGACACTTCCTGGATTGCCCCCCCCCCCCCCAACCACTGT
>JAMKQA010249723.1:0-17301 GCA_024699735.1 Posidonia australis | reverse complement strand
GATGTGAGCAGCGGAATATGCTCTCCTGATGGCATTAAAAAGGATCCAAACAGGATATCTTCCTTCATGAGCATGGTGAGCTTATTGCAACATTAATCGCAATCTCAAACATCAGGGATCCAAGGAAGCCCGCAGCTTGTTGGTGATGCCAATGCTGCTTGTGCTCGTACTGCTACTGCTTTCTCTTTCTTTCCAGATAGCAGCTTTGAGTGGATGTAGTATCTTTTCCTTACATGTTGTAAACCAGGAGCCCAACGATGCTCTGCTTTTTTGTTCACTTGCAGAAGAAACTGAAGAAAAGAATAGAGGTCTTTCTGTTGAAAATAAGGATTTGGAAATACTTAACGGCTATCATTTTGTGATGTTTAACGTGCTATTGTTTAATCTTGTTATTGTTTGTTTACAATGTTTTTGGTTTAAATGAGAAGTTAATTTTTTCAAAAAAAATGGAAAAAGAATGTTGGACCCGTTAGACCCGGACCCAGACCCAGACCCATTATCTTCATGAGTCTGGGTCTGGGTCTGGGTCTTGATTTTCAGACCCAGACACGGACTCGGACCCAGACCCATGAAATATGATGGGTCTGGGTCTGGGTATAGGTAGACCCGACCCAGACCCGACCCGTTGCCACCCCTACCTATAGATGGAACCGAAGACCAAGCATTAATTTTCTTTCCACCTAGAAATCTTAAGAACCCTTCAGAATATTCTTCCTTTTTTGATTCACTGACAATGATGATATCACACTTATTAAAAATAATAAATTCTTTTAATTCTCTCTTCTTATGCCCCGACCCCAACCCTCTTATATTCCATGCTGCTATAATCATTAAGAAATTTATGAATTAGACAGAAGGTCCCGTCCAGTCATAGGATGCATTAAGATCTTCTAGATTTACTAATTCCTTACCCTGATCCAATCTGACTTGATTGAAGAAGGCAATAGACTCATCTTTTGAGGACAATGAAATACCAATGTACTTACAGAATAATTGAAAATGTTCATAGGAGTCCCATCTCAAGGGATCCACTTGATTAGTCTCAGTATTACCAATAGAAGTCATATTGCAAGTATTTAAATCAAGTGAACAATTAGAGGCAGAGCTATGACTGAAATCATTATTATATTCAACAAATGAATGAAGGGCATTACCAGGAGCATGCATAGGAGTAGGAGGCCTTGAGGAGGGCTTTTCTGAAGTGGTAGCACTTGAATCCTCTTGATCCAGGTAATCATAAATCGCCATAATTTTTTTGAATTTAGCCAGAGAAAGATTTCTGGCCTTAATCTCTGTCTCCACCCAGGTGGAAGTAGCATTGGGGTTGTTAGCAGAAGTACTTTTAGGGGGAGGGATTGGTGTATTTACCAAGGAAGTGGAGACTGGTGGTGTAGTTCCAGTAGCAGAAGGGGTGGGTAGAATCCCCGCAGAAAAGTAAGTGGGAGGCTGATGAGAAGGGGGGGTGAAAGAGGACCTCGTCCAGACATTTTTCCCTGATTTATGCTGAGTTTTGGGTATGGAGGGGTTTTTTCCACTATTTAAACCTCGCCAACCTTTGTTGCTTTTGAAAGGTTTCCTTACAGGTTGCAGGTTCCTAGAAGAGGAGGTCTGAGATGTTTGTTTGGGCCATGCTGGGAAGGACTTTTGTGAAGGGGGGATGAAGAGCATAAATCCCAACTAAGTCTATATTTAATCGGATATATTGTTTTCCCATATGCAAAGAATCTGACATCTGGGATTTCTTTACCAGGGAATAGCTTGATCCTGACCCAAGAAAACCCCAAAAATTTGACTCTGTCTAGGGATAGATCTACTTCCATCAAGTCTGAAAAATCAGAAACCAGTCTGTGAAAAACTTCTGTACACCATAGGTGGTGGGGGATTCCTTCCAACCGAATCCAGGTCCCCTCCTCTTTCAAGGAGAGGACAGCATTGGAACTAGGCGTCTAATGAACAAACGATGCTGAGAGAGATTGGAGGGAGGAACCAAAGCGGCTTAATATGTCATTTTTTATCTTAATAGATGGAAATTTTAGTAAAAATTTCCCAAGGGAGAAGTCTGAGACCTCTATTTTGACGTGTGAAGGCCAGTTATTAAGAATATGCTGTGAGAGGATATCAGAAGAGAGAAGAGAGGAGTGGTCGGTGACAATAGCACAGAGAGAGTAATGAATCGTGAGATCGCAGGAGGCATCAGAAGGGTATAGCGTAATGGGGTTTTGAGGTGATAAACCAGCCATATTAGAGTGAGATCTGGACTCCTGAAAAAAATTGCAAATAGCTATAGAATGAGTAGATGCTTTGCATCTATAACACTGACCCATAAATCTACAGGTGCTCTTAACATGACCCCGCAAACCACATTTAAAACATCGATTATTATTACGACAGAAGCATACCAGAGAGGAAGGCTCTTTTTTCCTCTTCTCCACCAGCGTCCACCCAGGAGAACCAGCCTCACAGATATGGTCTGAGTTAACAGACGAGGGGGAGGAGAGAAGAGCGGCAAAACGCGAGCCACTACACAGATATTTGGGGTCGCCAGAGAAGTTGTCAGAAGAAATCTCTATCGTAGAGATTTCTGACAAAATAAACGACAAGGTAATAATATTATTAAGGGAAGAGGAGAAGTTTCTATTCCCGGGGAGAGAGGCATTTACGCCAGATAAGACAGGAGAGGAGAATGGGGGAGAAATATTCAGCACGTCGTCCGACGCACGAATCAGCGGTGGTCCCATCGAATCAACAGGCGAAGACAAAAGAAACAAATTATCATAATAATCTTTGCAATTACCGTCTAAAACCCCACCATTCCGTTTATTTGAATTAATCACTTCCTTAATTACAGGGGGAGAATACCGAGAGTACCCCCACACAGAGCCCGAAGAGTCAGAGAAACCTAGCTTCTCCCTCACGCAGCTCCTAGAGCCCGGAGCCCCTCTCCGATGACCCACCGGCGGGAAAGAGCTCGCCGGCGCCAAGGGAGAGAAAACAGGATCTAAAGAAATATATACAAGAAAATTTGAGCAAACTGCTCCAAGGGGGTGAGAAGGAAACCCCGAATCAGATCTAGCATCTAAAAGCAAACCATCCATAACAATAGTAGCCCGAAATCCCTTAACAGTGGAAGAAAAATGCTCAAATGTCACCGAACCGGAAGGAGCAAAAATACCCAATCGCAACGAGCAAAATGCCACTGAATACAACCAGATCGGTGATAAAAACTTGCTAAAAAACAAACAATCCATAGAGACATCCATTGCAACCTTGGAATCAAGTCTAAAATAAGAAATAGCGCCATATTTAATCAACAAAACTCCAGATTCAGACGATCGGGGATCCTCCAAGGAGGATCTACCCAGCCGGGGCCCTGGAGGAGGAGGAGAAGTTTTCCTCCGACCACATAAGTCAGATCGAGGATATGGAAGGGGAGAAGAAGCAGCAGCTTTCCTCTTCCGACTTCCCTGAACCGGGACAGTCGACGAAGAGGAGGAGAAAGAAGTTACCAACCGACGACGAGCTTTAACGGGCGAGAGGCTCGTAGAGAGAACCTCGACAACCGGAATAGCCTTGCGCGAGCGGAGGTTGTAAGGGAGAGGGATAGCATCGCGGTGACTAGACGCCATCGCAATGAGGTTATGCGCATAGAGCTAGGGCACAGAAAAACATCGCACTTTTTTTCACGAGAGCAAAACACAGCAGGGTATTAGATCATGCTTAGTTGTGGTATTAACTTTCCATATGGTATTTGTATTTTAATTGTCATTTAATATAAAATTCTAGTTGTATCAATATAACTTAGTTTACTTTTTTTCCTCTTTGTATCAAGTAAATACAGTTCTTGGATCATGCTTTATTTGTATGGGAAACTGGTGATTCTCTTTTTTCTTGGTATTATGGATCATGTCATGTTACCTAAAGCGTTTCTATTTTGTTATTGCTACTGTTTTGTAGATCATGTCATATTAATGTCATGCTCTTTGTACTTGTTTACTATTATGGTATTTTTATGCATTATTAGTATTGTTATATATTATTGTCGTTGTTTATCTTGTTCTTTTTGAAAATCAACAGAGCAATTGAACAGAAACTTCAAAGAATAATATTCTACAAGTAATTAATACACACCTGATCTACATTGATAGACATTGATATAAACACCTAATCTTGCTATATTAATACAAATATACTAATATACAGATATCCTCTTCCATGTCGATGGAGGCTCGTGTCCTTTTTCACATATAATTTCATCTTTGGACTCTTTGAAGCATGTTGATGGAGGTTCATATCCTTTTCTAGTAAAATGCAATTTCACATGTGTATTCTGCTAAGAAATAAGAAAGCCAATTTTGTGAAAGATGAGAGAGCTACCCTTGAGGCTAAAGGTTAACCTTGCAATCAACTTCTTAATCATTTGCATGGTTAATTTAATTATTTTGACATCTATGCAACTCAATTACCCTCACATTGACCTTGTACAAGCACAGTCCCTGGAATAATTTATGGCACACTATGCAACTCGGTTATTTTGTAAATGAGTTAACTGATCATAAAAGTATCTATCTGGCTGCCTATCTGGGTAGCTATTTCGAATTAAGTTGGTTGACTCACTCAAACACATGGTTGGGCAATTCATATAAGGCACCTACACAGGTTAGTAATGCATATCAACAACAGATATTGTAATTAGTCTAAAATTAATGAAAAAGTGCAATTACCCCTTTCATCATATCAGGTTGACAGGTCGTTACTTATAACAATAATGCCAGCACTCTCGATAATTGTTTCTGCGAGCTCTAGATCAGCTTCTAATGTAGCACGGAGTGCATCATAGATTTCTGTCATTAAAAAACATATATAAGTTATACAAATGCCAAGGCTCTAGCAACGTTATCTGTTATTTTGGAGAAAGAAATGATGAAGCATCAGATGGATGAACAAAAGGCAGATGTTTAAAACCAAATGCGAAACCCAAAGAAAATGGAAACAAGCAGTTAAAACCATAAATTTACATTCTATTCCAGCTAGAGTTGTAATATATCAGATATAGATATATAATATTTTTCCTGCCTATGTTGCTTGAATCATGTTATTTTCTTCTTCATTCACCTTAGAAAACTTACCAGCATTCGTTTTTTTAATTTCATTTCCCTTGTTTGATGATGTAATTTCTATTTGTTATTGGGGTTTCTGGCTCGAGCGAAAAGGCATACCAGCCTTTCGGTGGTGATATAAACCTCCATACTAGACAAAATGACTTCCAGTTCTCCATATCAGCCTCTCCTTGAAGAACCTGAAAATCACTCCTTACCGTGAAGCACTGAAGCCTCCAGAGCATGCCATCCTCCAAATCAGCTTATCCAACATTGAAGAAGAAAGATTGTGCTCCAAATACGCATTTTCATATGCGAACTTGGTGTAACAATATGCACCATGCAGTTGTGTGCTTGGATTTACGTCCATAGTTTGCATATTTGCTAAGCAGACTTGTGGTGTGCACACTGCACATGTACATGGTTTATTTATGAAGATGACTTGATCATGTTTGGCATATCTTATGCAATTATGAAGTATACGACATCTTTTGTGAGCATCCATGTTTTTGTTATTTATAATGGCATACCATGTGACCTGTACTTTTCTGTGTGGAATGTGTAGGTTTCTGATACGCAAATCCTGAAGTAGGCATTATGAATCTGTTTTTCACCTCTAATTTTGTACATGGTTCTTAAGCTTAGCTTCTGAATGCAAAACTATTTTCTGAATTCTCCATGGCTTTCTTAAAGTTTTCATTAAGCACACAACATGTGGAATCTGGGTGTTCTATATATTTCCTCCTTTATCTTATTTAATCTCTTTTTTCGTAAATCTAAGCCTTTAAATTTGTTTAGTTTACTTGAATAATTTTTTTGGGTTATGCACTATAAATCTTTTTTGAAGGTTTCATGTAAGAGTTGTGTAACTTAACTCGTGGTTTATGTTTATTGTGTGCGATTGAATTTTTCCTTTCTCTTGTTAAGAAAATCTTCTATGAAGTTTACGAAGATAAGAATGAATTTTAAGTAATATACATATTATCATATCCGTTTTCATATCCGTTTTTATCCGTGTCTGAATTCTTTTTATCCGTTCTGTGTTTATATCCATTTTTTGAAGATATGGATATGTAATTTTTCTATTCGTATGATATTCGTATCTGTATTGCGAAAACAAATACGGATATGATAACATCCATATCCATATTGTATCTGATCCGTTTGCATCCCTAATGGTCATACAAGATCTTAGAAAATATTTGGATTAAAATGACTAGATTCAATAACCAATGGGCTAATCATTGGTATTAGATTCATGGGATTTAACAATTCCCCTCTAATTGTAATGGAGCTTCAATGACAATAAGCTTGTCTATGATAACTTCAAAGAAGTTTACTCATTATATTCATAAGCTCTCATGTCCTACATCTTTGTTGTCACCTTTTTACTAACAAAATGAAAGTTTATCTCTGTATGTTTGTTCTAGTCATAAAAGATTGGATTAATAGTGAGGAAGGTAGCTCCCAAGTTGTCACATCGAAGAAGAACAGATTAGGTTGAGATATATGAAGTTCTTGCGATAGCATTTAAATCCAACTGAACTCACAAATAAGGATAGCTAAACTCTGATATTCAGAGTCAATGTTGTTTCAAGAAACAATTGCTAGTTTCTTGGACCAACATGAAATTAAGTTTGGACCAAGGAAAATGCAAAAATCATTTTGAGATCTGTAGAACGGGTCATCGGGAACACGCTAGACAATTTTAACAAATTTGGCGGCCATTTGAATAACATGCTGCAAGTTTCCTCATAGGGTATCGTAAGACACTAGTTGTTTCACGTTCTACATAGAACGCGTCGCGGGCAGTGTTTTACACACCAAAATTTGATAAAAATTTGTTAGATTGTTGCCAAGGACGTAGGTATGCTACCTGTAAAATTTAATGAATTTGGAGATCGTTTGAATGCTCTGCCGCTAAAATCTTTCTACGGTGTCACAACAGATAAATTCGATGTTGCATGTGATTAGTTTGAAGAAACTGAAATACCACTATGGCCACGAAGGATTAGGGAGAGATTACACAGTAAAATCTCGACGTGCTCTCCTTTTAAGGAAGTGACGATATTCGAACGAATCTAGTGTTTGACTAGATGACGATCGAATACGAACGTGTTCGGGGGATGCTGAAAAAAGGATTCGCAAAGCGGCAATAGTACATGCCTAATAGAAGATTTTCGTTTAATTTAAAATGAGTGCGATCATACCATCACTAAAGCATCGGATCCCATCAAAACTTCGTAGTTAAACGTGCTTGGGCGAGAGTAGTATTGGGATGGGGTGATCTCTTGGGAAGTCCTTGTGTTGCACTCCTTTTTTTACTTTTTTGTCATTCAATTCTCCGTCACCTTCGAAGTTGTGGTGCCCTGGTATATATTGAGCCACGCGAGTAACGAAGAAAGGCATGAAACCAATAATTGATAAGGCAAGTAACTTGCGGTCAGTAATTTTAGAATTTGAAGAGCGTAACAAAGGCGTCGATGTGTTTCATTTTGATCACAGACTGCTCTACGTTTCACAAGTTGAAGAATATGGTACACGCTGCATCACATTCAAAGATGGAATACGACTGCTCATTAATGGCGAATTTAGAATAATGTCGCCAGCATGACGCCACGCGTAACCAACGGGAATTAATTTAGAATAAAAATAATTATATGGACAGAATACGGTTGAGTCGAGGAGGTAATCGTCAGATGTAGAACATGGAGTACACGCATTCCATATCAAATGCCTAGAACACTGCATTCAACGAATGAGATTGTGAGGCAACTTCCTGAAGTAGAACCGAACTTGTTTAGCGTCTTATATTAGACGTTGCAGCCTTGGTGTTTAATGAAAAAATCCTCAAACTTTCTAGGATTGTAGAAGGAGACATAAGGAACATTAGTACACAATTTCAACAATTTTGGAGGTCATTTGTATAGTATGCTGAATGTTCTTCATGGGGTATCGTAAGACCCTGTCAGGAACTACGTTCCACGTAGAAATGTCGCAGCCTCGGTGTTTAAATCATTTTGAGATCTTTTGTCATCCTTATTACCTACCCAATCTACATTGATATATGCTTGTAATTGATATGATATTGATTTAATCAACAATAACCCATGATCTAATGTTTGATTGAGATATCTCAAAATTCTTTAAACAATAGTGACATGAGTTGAAGTAGGTGAAGTCATGAATTGACACACCTTGTTGACATAGAATGTTGTGTCCAAACGAGTTATTGTTTAGTATTGCAAAGCTCCAACTAGGCTTTTATATCCAATAGGATTTGACAGAGGTGTACCTTCATATTTGGAGAGTTTGCAAACGGTGGTCATAGGGGTTAAGCACGACTTTATACCATCTAACTGAATACAATGAAGAAGATCCATAAGTTATTTCTTTTGAGATAAATGAAAACCTTGCTGTGTAGAATTCACTTCAATACCAAGAAAGAAATTGAGAGTGTCAAGGTCTCTAACAACAAGGCCTTGAGTAACCGTAGGGATGATTGTAGCCATGTCAACTGATGATGAGTTGTTATGATGATGTTGTCAGCATAAACTAAACAATAGATGACATTGCTTTTTGATTGCTTGATAAATGAGGTAAATTATAATTTATCTCCTTTAACTATTTACATTTTTTAACTTGGTATCCTAAAAAATTTTTCGTTACACTTTGTTACCTTCAACTACCTTTATTAAACAATAAGGCTCCTTTTGTCAAGTTTGACAGTATTTTTTTGATAAATTTGTCCTTCTCATCTTCTTCCATATATTTCCATCAACTATTCCAATTTTTTATAATACCGTTAACAAAAAAAACTATTCCAATTTTTTAACATAGCACTTTAAACTTTTTTCATTACAACTTACCTCCCTCACACCTCCCTTTCATGTTCAAATCTCATAGACCGTAAGGAGAAAAAAAAATCTATCGATTTCAAAAAAAAAACTATCTTTGTTAAACAATATTAAGATCCTTCCATCAAGTTTAAAGGTTCATTGTAAATATTTTATTTTAACATTCCTTTATGTTTTATTAAGTCCCATTGTATCATACTATGTCTCATTCATCATTAAAAGTCTTTTGCTTTGCCTAAATACTCTCCAAAGGTCCATTTACTAATTCAGGTCGTTGAACTTCCAAAATGGGACGTTCAACGTTCAAAATTAGGCATTCAATGTTAAACTCCCAAAACCAGACGTTCAATATTGAACTCCTAAAATTGGGTGTTCTACACCTCCAAGTCATTTTCCTTTAATTCCTGTCAAACCTTTCTTTTTTGGAATTAACGTAAATTATTATCATTACCAACGAGTCTTCTTGCCATATTTAGGGGTTTTTATTACCTCATTAATTCATTCGTTTGACAATATTTGAATTGGCAACCAAATTTGGTAAGTTTTTAGTTTGAGGGTGTTAAAATGTTGATTTTGGATGTTCAACATAAAACGTCCAATTTTGGGTGTTCTACACGGGACAACTCAGTAATGCGACATCAACCACTTTCTTTCTTTAGAAAAATTTGAATTTAAAAAATTTCTTTTTTTAGATGATTTATCTAATCGTGCGTGACTCCAATTAGCCAATTAATTGATGGAATGTTGCCTAATTAGACAACTGTGACTGTTTGGTGTGTTGAACTCTTCATTTGGGCATTTAACATAGAACGCTCAAACTTGTGCATTCAATACCTTTGAAATAGAAACTTTTGTTTGCAGTTATCCAATTTTGTCAATTTTGGATCTTTTTGTCTTTACTAATCCTCCCGTGCCTCTATAAATAGAGAGGCATCTCCAATTTTTGGGAACATCGGACACATATTCAGAAGAGGGAAAAATTATCTGAGAAAGAGAATAAAGAAATTTTGAGCATAAGTCTTCTATTAAGCTCTGACTACGCTACGTTATCAGCTTACATTTCATATATAAAAGGGAGTTTTCTTTTCTAGTGTATTTTTTCTTGCATACCGCATTTCATTTTTTTATATGTTGTAGCTAGACATATACATTTAATTGCAATTGGGAGGATAAAACCCTTCAAGTAAGTATTTTCCTTTTATTTCATATTTGTAATTTATTTTGTTGAATTGCTTACTATACATTATTAATCCGCATTCTTGTTTTAATATTGTTTTGCAAGGAAAAGAAGAAGAAGAAAAAACTCGTCAGTACGGACACCCGTAGGTAGCGTTGCCGTTGTTTTAAGGTAGTTAAACCCAAATTAATAAAATATCTCTCCAAGCATCTCGAGGGCCAGCGAAAGTGAACCGAGAGTGACGATCACACTGGCTTCAACATACGTGGAGTGGAGAAATCAGAAATAACAAAAGGAACAAAAGCGAAATGACGAAAGGCTACGAAACATGCACTTAGATAACTTCCTCTAAAATCCTGTATCCACAGTCATATGACCTTTACAATATTACTTTTAAACAAATTTATCCTTTTTTCCCATCTTCTTCTATTTTTTTTGACGTCATAGACCCTAAATCTAACTTCACTACTAAAATTTTCTCCTTTTAACTTCTTTCTCAAACCTTTTTTCCCTTTTTTCTAATAAATTATTGATCTTAAGCTTCATCAATACCACAGGAGCAAAATTTTGTAAAGGTCATGTGCTCAATGATCTTAAGCTTCGTCTGCTTTCTTGATTTCTCATGACCACTTTGGTGGTTATATAGTACAGCAAAGAAGATTTCATAAAATATCTAGATAAGAATGAGATTGCCATGGAAAAGACAAAATTGATTATAAACAATGATTGGACTCAATAACCATTGGACTAATCATTGGTATTGGATCATGGACTTTAACACGGTTGGATTGAGACAGTGGCATGTTGGCTTACCACTTACGGTGGTGTAGAGGATTGTGGATTGTGGCGGCGGCATGCAATGGTAGCGTGTTGTCTAAGGTCGGTGATCTCGGTTGGTGGTGGCATGCATGGCAATGACAGTATTGGTGTGCAAGCGTTGCAATGGCAAAGCAGGATGGCTGTGGCTTGGACCGCTACATTTACAACAAACAAGAAAAATAGTGGTGGATCCATGGATTAAGAGTTACTCTAATATCAAATTGATGCAACATCAATCACAAAAAACACTAAAAAGTCATAAAATCAAGCTTCAATCTGATTTCACAAGCTATTGGGACCTCAATGCCAAAGTGAAAAGTGTGTACCTCTCTCTATTTTTAGAAAAATATCAATCATTCCTTAGTTATATAGTTTAGTATTTTATTTTATTTTAATTTATTTAAATAATTTGATCTTTATTTTCATGTTATACATATTTTTTGTATGTTTTGTAATTCATTAATTGTTTCAGTTCAATTAACCAATCACCTCACTTCTCGCATCAAGTCAACTTGACATTGTTTTTCACTTTGACTACATTGAGACCTTTTAAATTTTTAAATTTTTACATTGATTTGTTTCTAGTCATATCGACTTAAGACAATCTTGGATATAAGAAGTTAGAGAGAAACTCAAAATAGAGTTGGATATAACTATATAAGAGAATTTGTTACTTTACTTTTATGACCTCAATATGTAATGAGGGTCCTATTTATAAGTGATGATGAGGATTGAGAAGGTGGGAGGGTAATTTAGTAGTAGATGGTAGGTCACTTATTGTAATATTAGAAATTTCTAGATATTGATTGCATAACTTTAATCCTATTATTTCTTAATGTGTCTCCCTATGTGTAAGCTCATCTATTATTCTTTTATGGAGGATCTTTCATTAGTCTATGGTAACAAAAAGATTACTAACAGTGAACTATAGAATAAAGACAAATAAATGATGATGAAAAAAATGAATTACAATGATCAAGAAAATAAAGATAGAAGTAAAATATTATTTGTTAATATCCACCAAAAGAGTTTTTATGGAGGTATTTTATTGTTAGACTAGCCATAAATAGATATACACACATATGTGGAAAGAATTTTGTTATGCACGAGACATACGTGTGGATTAAGTTTTGTTTTAAGTTAGACAATGAAATCAAATATCCAAATCCCTCTTCTACTTTCATTAGGATCCATGAAGAATCAAAACATCCGAATACAAAACTTAAAAATGATTGACTGGTTGACCGATGCGCTTTAACCCTCAAGGATGAAGAGATACTGAGAGGAAGAAGATTGATGACAATCCTTGTTGGTTTGGTTGCTCCAGAGATTAAGGGTTCATTCTTGGTAGTGAGCATGGGTGTTGATGTATCGTAAGTCATGTCTAAAGAATTGAAAATAGCTTAATGTCCTTTTTTGCTATCGTTAAATAAAGTTCGTGATCACTTAGATATTTACCTATTATTATTGGGTTTTTTTAGTGTCCTAAAAATCTTTTATATGTTCCTTAGTTTTAATAATATTGATATTTTTAATATAATTTTTGTTTCACTTGTATTATTAAAAATGTAGATAGGATTTTTTTATTGGTCTGATAGTTATGTTTTTCTATCTTTTCATGTTTTCTTGATTGTGTTAGTAAAATATAATTAGGATTTTGATACATTGAATTTTTTAATTTGTATCATATATTATTTTTAGTAAGAGGACAATGTAGCAAGTTGTATAGACAATTTGATTACATGCGACTGGTTTTGTTATTTTTTATTTTTGAAAATAGATTAAATTATTATTCTACTACATAATACAATTCAATTACTATATAAACCCTTAATATAATGAATCCAGAATTTAATAAATTTAAGTATAAAAAAAACTTCAAACTATCTGAAATTATTGTCTGTTGTAAAAGGATGGTATATTTGAATGTCATTTTTTAATTACAAAACACAAAAAACCAAACAACACAAGGCTGTTTAACATTTGATTTTTGTATCCCTTCTTTTTAAGATAATATATTTTGTATCCCTTTCACTTTTAGCTAAAGAAACAGTTCCTTATGATATCTTTTATGGCTAAACGTATCCATGCTTTGTCCTTCTAATTTCTCATTGTAATGGACTTGAGATGAGTGGGCCTACGCATTCATGCCATGTGCAGCGTCGCCCACATTTGGAAGCACCAATGGTTTAAACGCAAAGTCGCGAGGGGCAGCAACCAGGTCGAGCCAAAATGACAACGGTGGCATGGGGCAACCAGGTCAAGTTGGTTCTTCCTGAGATTAATTAGGTTTCAAAGGCATGGGACAAACATGTCAATAGATTTCTTAAGTGGGACGTCTCATGAAAAAAGAGGTAGAATAACTATTGACATTTTGGATTTTGTAGTTGGATGTTCCTATGAAGTAACGCATTTTCTTGTATAACCTTGGATAACATCTGTTATCCAAGGTTAGACTCTAATATCGTCATAAAATCAAACATTACACTCTAATATCGTTATCATTATCTCTTTTAACCTAACTCATGTTAGACCTCTAATCTTAGATATTAAATTACTAACCTATCCTTTTCAAAAGTCCTAACTCGAAAACTAACCCAACTCATAACTTGACTATCTTCCTTTGCCTCCACCAATCACTTTCTTTTGTAATACGTTAATCCTAACTATCCATCACTATCAACGTAAAATGAAGTTTACGAGGGCATATAAGTAAGAATACTACAGTCATCCAACATGCAGATAGTGAAATAAATCAATATTATGTCATGATTGTTAACTACAAAGACATTGGCAACTAGAGTTTGATTTTGTAGGGTTAGATCAATAAATAGGTGTTATTTGAGGGTTACAAGTAAATACATTACTTTAGAGGGGCATCCAAGTAAAAAAAAAATCCTAACTTTTTTGACAATAATAGTACTAAAAATTGATATCCCTTTTTTTATGAGTTGACTAGGTTTTCCTCAGGAGGATATTCTCTATGAAGATATCTTTAGATTTTTTTTTTTATATTGAGACGTTAAAGTGTTCATTTTTTACGAGATTATTTTTTTCTTGTGAGTAAATTTTTATTGATTTTTTGAAAATCATAACAAACATTAACTTAGCCAATTCATAAAAAAGAATGATTATTTTATGTTAGAAATAGATGTAGAGGAGGGCTATTTTATGCTAGAAATAGACGTCAAGGACGGTTGGATCCTTTTTCAAAATCGAGGGGACACATAAAATTAAGGAAAAACTTAACTGGACTAACGCAAGACGAAGACACGAAGTCAGCTTAATCATTAAGAACTCGTTAATCTATAAATTTATGTTTGAAGAAACAGACACGTACCTTTGTTTACTCCTAAATCGTTATGTTCTACTGGGTCAAGTTCACTGAAGATCCAAGTGAAGTATATATGCTACAAGTCTAAAGGAGAGTAAACAAAAAATGGGTACTTCTGGATGATTAAACAAATACATTCACTTCACTCTTAACGGAAGAGATAGATTTCCTCGCATATGTCACAGCAAAGTAGCAGTTCTCTCTACAACTAACTATCACCTACCGACAGCATGTTTTCTGGAAGTCATCGTTACTTCAAAGATTGTTGAACCCAATTCACTCACTGTATATATAACCACCAGCCAAATCAAATCCAAAGTCATGACCTCCTCCAACATCACACGTAACAATATTATAGTCGACACTTCGCCTGATTCCACCATTAGTTGATCTCCTCTCGACCAGTGGAGAATGCAGCCTGACATCTTTAAAACGCACAGGTACTAGTGTCTACCTAATGTCATTAAAGAAATCTTCATCTCCTTCTTATTTATCGATGTTTTTTCTTTCAACCATTAGTCACAACCAGAAACAAGGACTTGTCGGTACTATGGCTTCTTCCGACCCTCTACTTGTGCTGTTGGCCATCTGTACCGTGAGCACCTTCGTTGCCATCTCGCACGGACAGGATCCTTCTGACCTCACGCTGGACTACTACTCCAAGACATGCCCGAGGGCGTTGGAGATCATTGGGTTGGAGATGGGATGCGCGGTGGGCGCCGATCCACGGATGGCCGCTGCGATGCTCCGCCTGCACTTCCATGATTGCTTTGTCCAGGTGAATTCTGCTGCCATGCATCAAAGTAGAGACTTTGGTGCTGTTTAAACTTACGATATGTTATATACATGAAGCACAGGGCTGCGATGGATCAGTGCTGCTCGATGACACGTACGCGATCAAGGGAGAGAAGACGGCCGATCAGAACGTGCATTCCTTGATCGGGTTCGATCTGGTCGACAGGATGAAGAACCATCTCGAGGCCGAGTGCCCGGGAATAGTCTCCTGTGCGGATCTGCTCACAGTAGCAGCAAGGGATGCAGTCATTCTGGTAAGACATATAAATAGTGGAATTATGCACGAATATGGTAAGTCTCGGCTTCGGCTATCTTGCGAGAATCAGTTCAAGTCTATAGGAAACCACCTTGCATGCATGCATGCATAACTTCTATACCAAAATCTTTGAAAGTCAAGGTATTCTAGCTAGACTTTGCTACACTCTCATTCTAAGAGGGTAAACTACTTCTACCATGATCAGACAAACATCTATATATAAACATTTTTCTCCAGATGCTTACCTAATTGAGCTAATCAGATACAAACTTGTCATATAGTACGTAGTACTCTTGAGCTACTATAAAATGAGACACATGTTTATTGTGGAAGGAAGAAACTTGACAATGGATTGGTTTATTAATCTGCTAACGTATATCTGAGTACAAAGGTATAATTGCAATGCAGGTTGGTGGTCCTTACTGGCACGTTCCACTGGGTAGAAAGGATTCCAAAACTGCAAGTTTAGAAGCAGCCAACAGTGATATTCCAACTCCTACTCAAGGACTAAAGACCCTTATTTCCAAGTTCCATGTTAAAGGCCTCTCAGCAGCAGACATGGTAGCACTTTCAGGTATAAATGCTGAATATCCACTGCTCTGCAATAGATTCAATCTAAACAATTGTAAGAAACATTGACACAGCCGAGGAATACGACAATTAAATTTGAGCAAATGAAATCGACAGGCGCGCACACCATCGGTATGGCACGATGCACAAACTTCCGGTCGAGGATCTATGGAGACTTCGAATACACATCAAAGAATGATCCGTTCTCCGCGGCACATCTGGAAAAGCTGAGATCAGCATGTCCATCTTCTGGAGATGACGACAATACCACAGCACTGGATTATGTCACCCCCACCCGCTTCGACAACTCCTACTATCTAAGCTTGGTAAGAGGGGAAGGGCTGCTGAACTCAGACCAGGAGTTGTACTCTAGCATCATGGGATTCCAGACTGTGGATCTCGTCAAGAAGTATGCTGCAGACCCTTTGCTCTTCTTCAAACATTTCTCAGATTCTATGGTCAAAATGGGTAACATCACAAATCCTGGGGGAGGGGAAGTGAGGAAAAACTGCAGGTTTGTGAATATTTGATAAGAATGTTGCTTCTTTTGAGTTCCTAAGTGATGTCATCAAGCATGAGGGCTTTATGGTAGCCATATTTTGGGTGTCGACAGCGACAACCAATTTTTTTGGCATGCCATTCCAAAAAAATGGTTATCGAAAGAATTTGTGTCTCTTGCCACCTTTTTTTTTTTTTTGGAAAGGATGCTAACAAGTACCATCATAATATTATAAGGCCTCATGGGCCAAAACGTGGGAGATACACTCTGGTCCACTGGCTGCACCAGAGACAAGGTTACATTTGTTTCCAGTAGCCCATTGGGCTAACAAGTGAGCGCATCGATTCGCAATTCTAATAACCTGAGTAAAACTTACGTAGCATTTGGAAATGGTTTTTGCCTGACGTTTTTTGCATTAAGCACTTTTCTTGCAATAACGGTTCCAAACTCACCACATGCCTACTTATGTAGAAAAGTTAGAGACAACTTATTAATTCATTTCGTGTGAAACCAACCCTACATGCAAGACTCTGTAATAAGATGCGAAACCGTAAAGCCACGCGCTCTAGACCATGAAATCCTCGCCGTCGCTCGAAAGCTCTTCTCCTCCGCGCCACCTCTTTCGACTGGGAGGCCTTCAAGGCTAGCCTCACGGAGGAGGAGGATGCCCCTTCTCCCGCTGCTCCGATCCGCAACACTCGTCGCAGATCCCGGAGAACACATGCTGCTGCAGGCTCTGTCTTT
This sequence comes from Posidonia australis, assembly GCA_024699735.1. Lineage (NCBI taxonomy): Eukaryota > Viridiplantae > Streptophyta > Magnoliopsida > Alismatales > Posidoniaceae > Posidonia > Posidonia australis. The sequence continues at coordinate 154 of JAMKQA010249723.1, read as the reverse complement.
CCCTTCGAGACCGAGGAGAGGCATCGAGGGGCGAGGGATGCACTTTGGTCTTCCAATGGCACACGGAATCATAGATCGAGGAAGATGCTTCTCCCTTCCTCGCAGGTATGTGATGCTGTGGTGCGTGGGGGGGGGGGGGGGGGGGGGGGGGGGG
>JAMKQA010249722.1:0-22380 GCA_024699735.1 Posidonia australis | reverse complement strand
TCTTATGTACCATCTTCACAGAGAAACTTGATTAGAGAGGCTACTGCCTTTTTATTGGATGTTTTGAAGCCAAACTTACCAGAACATGCTTTCCTCCAAACCAAGGTCATAGTCTCTTACGATGTTCTTTTTAGACAACATTTTAGCTTTTCTTTGTTCTTGCTGATACGCAACTGCCATACAGGTCTTGGAAATCAATCTTGTTACATATCCAAATGTTGCTGATGCTATATTGGCTAATGGAATGTTCAGTCACTACGACCGTCCTCGGATAGCCCAGATGTGTGAAAAGGCTGGATTATATGCAAGGGCTCTTCAGGTTGAATTACCCTTACCATTGGAAATTTGGAACAAAGGAAATAAGCCTACCATCAGTTGCTTAAAACTATCATATGCTAAGCCGTTTTATGTGTGCAGCATTATTCTGAGTTACCTGATATTAAGCGTGTCATCGTGAACACACATGCAATTGAGCCTCAGGTTTGTTTCTATTATTTTGTTTATATTCATTTGTTTGTGAAATTTTTTTCCCTCTTTATATCAATTCTGTTTCATTGCAGGCACTCGTTGAGTTTTTTGGAACACTTTCTAAGGAGTGGGCCCTAGAGTGTATGAAAGATCTTTTACTTGTTAATTTGAGAGGAAATCTTCAAATAATTGTTCAGGTTATTATCCTTCTCTTTCAAACGGTTTCTTTAGCTCATCATCCAGAGATTGATGGGCAATTCTATTGCAGACTGCCAAAGAATACTCTGAGCAATTAGGTATAGAGGCATGCATTAAACTCTTTGAGCAATTCAAGTCGTATGAAGGTCTATACTTCTTCTTGGGATCGTATTTGAGCTCCAGGTATTGTTGCCTAACAAGATTCTACATTTGTCTGGAAAGGCTTTTCAAAAGAACCTTTGCTATTTCTTATTCCTTTTCAATTAAACAGTGAAGATCCAGATATTCATTTTAAATACATCGAGGCTGCAGCAAAAACGGGGCAAATCAAGGAAGTTGAACGTGTGACCAGAGAATCAAACTTCTACGATCCTGAGAAAACTAAAAATTTTCTGATGGAGGCAAAGCTTCCTGATGCACGCCCCCTTATAAATGTCTGTGACCGCTTTGGATTTGTTCCAGATCTTACCCATTATTTGTACACCAATAACATGCTCCGATATATTGAGGGTTATGTCCAGAAAGTAAGTTTCATTTGAGATTCATTTTAGTCTTGTATTGGTTTGTTATAGTATCAATAACTTGCTTTTCCTATGTATAAAGTTACACATTTTTCTCATATGCTGTACTTGGTTAAGTATTTCATATATTTGAGGTTGCTGACAGTTGTTCCTTTATATTTTACAGGTAAACCCAAGCAATGCTCCTCTGGTTGTTGGCCAACTGCTTGATGATGAATGCCCCGAGGATTTTATCAAAGGCCTTATTCTCTCTGTTCGATCCCTTCTTCCAGTGGAGCCACTTGTAGATGAATGCGAGAAGAGGTATCATATCTCTCTTTTCCCAACTATTGCCGTCTGTCATTATATGCTCCCTTCTTATCATGATCTATCTTTTGGACCACAGGAATCGTCTTCGGTTGCTCACGCAATTCCTGGAGCATCTTGTTGGTGAAGGCAGCCAAGATGTGCATGTTCACAATGCTTTGGGTAAAATAATTATAGAAAGCAACAACAACCCGGAACATTTTCTTACCACAAATCCTTATTATGACTCGCGTGTTGTTGGTAAATATTGTGAAAAACGAGACCCCACCTTGGCAGTTGTTGCCTACAGGCGAGGACAATGTGATGATGAACTTGTCAATGTTACTAATAAGAATTCACTGTTTAAACTTCAGGCGAGGTGCGCATGCAGTTCTATTCACATACCTTAGGTTTCATTTTGTTGTGCTTTATTCATTTTAATACAAGATGATTCTCTAAACTTCTAGTCTGGTTTGAATTCCAGATATGTTGTAGAAAGGATGGATGCAGATTTATGGGAGAAAGTTCTCCTCCCTGATAATGAATATAGGAGGCAGCTTATTGATCAGGTTGTGTCTACTGCACTGCCTGAAAGCAAGAGTCCAGAGCAAGTTTCTGCTGCTGTTAAAGCTTTCATGACGGCGGATCTTCCACATGAACTAATTGAACTTCTTGAGAAGATTGTTCTTCAGAATTCTGCCTTCAGTGGAAACTTCAATCTGCAAAACTTGTTAATATTAACTGCCATTAAGGCTGATGCATCCAGAGTCATGGATTATATAAACAGGTTGGATAATTTTGATGGACCTGCAGTTGGAGAAGTGGCTGTGGAAGCACAGTTGTATGAAGAAGCTTTTGCAATCTTCAAGAAGTTTAACTTGAATGTACAGGCTGTCAATGTACTGTTGGATAACATTCAAAGCATAGAGAGGGCTGTTGAATTTGCATTCCGTGTTGAGGAGGACGCTGTCTGGAGCCAGGTAGCCAAGGCTCAACTCTGTGAGGGGCTAGTTAGTGATGCAATCGAGTCATTCATCCGAGCAGATGATGCCACTCAGTTCTTAGATGTTATTCGTGCTGCTGAAGTTGCAGATGTATACCATGACTTGGTCAAGTACTTGCTAATGGTGAGGCAAAAAGCCAAAGAGCCAAAGGTGGATAGTGAGCTAATTTATGCATATGCAAAGATTGACAGATTGACTGATATTGAAGAATTTGTTCTTATGCCAAATGTTGCCAATCTTCAAAATGTTGGTGATCGTTTATATGATGAAGCATTGTATGAGGCTGCAAAAATCATTTTTGCCTTCATATCTAATTGGGCTAAGCTAGCCGTTACCCTGGTCAAACTAAAGCAGTTTCAGGGAGCTGTAGATGCTGCTCGTAAAGCCAATGGTTCAAAGACATGGAAGGAAGTTTGTTTTGCCTGTGTCGATGCCGAGGAGTTCCGTCTGGCGCAAATATGTGGGCTTAATATAATTATACAGGTAAAATACTACATGTTTATAAAAAATGTAAATTTTGTGATTGCTTGACTATAAGATGGCTAAGAGAGGCGGCTTTTGACAATTTTAAGGTTATATCTTGTTGACTTTGTTTTTCCAGGTAGATGACTTGGAAGAGGTCAGCGATTATTATCAAAATAGGGGATGCTTCAACGAGCTTATCTCCCTTATGGAGAGCGGCCTTGGGTTGGAGCGGGCACACATGGGTATTTTCACAGAACTGGGTGTCTTGTATGCTAGATATCGTCCGGAGAAGCTCATGGAGCACATCAAACTTTTTGCAACTCGTCTCAACATTCCCAAGCTCATAAGGGCTTGTGATGAGCAGCAACACTGGAAAGAGCTTGTTTACCTCTATATTCAGTATGATGAATTTGACAATGCTGCAACTACAATAATGAACCATTCTCCAGATGCATGGGATCACATGCAGTTCAAAGATGTTTCTGTGAAAGTTGCCAATGTGGAGCTTTATTACAAGGCAGTGCACTTCTACCTGCAGGAGCATCCTGATCTGATTAATGATCTTCTCAATGTGCTTGCTCTTCGTGTTGATCATACTCGTGTGGTTGACATAATGCGGAAGGTTTGTTATTATTTGCCTATCCTCTTTTAATGATTTGGTGATCATTCTCTCCTGGTTTATGCTAAATGTAATTAGTTTTGAGTCAATGCTATATTGCTATCGAATTCTTAATATGGTTGTTTGTTTAGGCTGGTCATTTGCATCTCGTGAAGCCATACATGATTGCAGTTCAAAGTAACAATGTATGGGCAGTAAACGAGGCCTTAAATGAAATATATGTTGAGGAGGAAGATTATGAGAGGCTGCGTGAATCAATTGACATGCATGACAACTTTGATCAGATAGGCCTTGCACAGAAGGTAAAACTAGTTTTTTTTGTCTCAGCTCAAAATATATATTAAAGTTTATTTATCTTTTATCTCGAGCCTTTCTGGTTTTTGTTTGAGCAGCTTGAAAAACATGAACTTCTTGAGATGAGGCGTGTGTCTGCTTATATTTATAAGAAGGCTGGACGATGGAAGCAGTCAATTGCTCTTTCTAAGAAGGACAATGTTTACAAGGATGCGATGGAGACAGCCTCACAATCTGGTGAACGTGACCTTGCTGAGGAGTTGCTTGTCTACTTCATTGAGAAGGTAAACTTCATATCTATAACATAAAACACTGTACACCCATATACTACAAATTATCCATTAGTTGAGAAGGTGATCTTAGATTTCTTTAGTGTGACATTTTTTAACATAGTTATTTTGTTTTACAAATTTTATAATTGATTGGAAAGGATTGTAAGTTGTGGGGTCTTATTTGATCCTCAGTGCTGGACCATTTTGCTGCGAAAATTAACTGTATTTCTCTTATGTGATTCATTTATCAGCTGCCTTACTTAGAAATGTTTCATCTTGGCACAAGGTCTACTATTCAGCTCAATTTTTTATACAATTTAGTATATATGAATGGCTGTCTAAGAATTTATTAAATCATTTTCTTTGTCTTGACATTCTCTATGTAACAGTGTCTTTGGGTGGATTTTCTATACCATTTTCAGATATAATCTTATTACATGTCCCTATGGTATAATTTTGTCCATGTTAAATACTTGCATCTCTTTCTAGTCGTCTGAGGATGTGCTATTGGGAAATGATTGAAAGAAAAAATAACATGCAAACAAGTAATATTGGAACAAATAATTATCACCTCTACTGATTTATTGATATTTATAAAAAATTCTGGTTTACCGATTAAAAAATTAACCTTGTGAATCTGTGTGTACTATTTCATCTTTCATATATTTTTGTTAGCGTGCATACTTACATGCTAGGAAGATATATTTATATACTTATGTTGTCCTCTGCAGGGAAAGAAAGAATGCTTTGCTTCATGCCTCTTCATTTGCTATGATTTGATACGGCCGGATGTTGCTCTTGAGCTTGCATGGACGAACAATATAATTGACTTTGCGTTCCCATACCTCTTGCAGGTTAGCTATAATATAATGCCTTTTTACTCATTTAGTAGCTTGAAAAACCATTTAATTTTAACATTATTATATGTTTATAGTTTATTCGTGAGTACACGGGAAAAGTGGATGAACTTGTGAAGGACAAGATTGAGGCCCAAAAAGAAGTCAAAGCTAAGGAGAATGAAGAGAAAGAGATGGTTGCGCAGCAGGTATTTCTTACATTCTATTGAGTAGTCTTCTTCATTATTTAGTAAATTAATAGTTGTAGAAGGTTTGCATTTGAAGAACATAATCAACGTTGCTGCCATATTTTGCAGAATATGTATGCTCAATTGCTGCCTCTTGCATTGCCTGCCCCTCAAATGCCGGGTATGGGAGGACCGGGGATGGGTGGGTCTTTTGCTCCACCTATGAGTTCGATGGGGATGCCTCCTATGCCGGCTTTTGGCATGCCTCCAATGGGTAGCTATTGATTGCCAGATCAGGTTTTTTGAAGTTATTTCAGGAATCATCATATGTTAGTAGGTGACACACCGGATTGAAGCAGCAGTCTCAGCAACAAATAAGGCAATATGTTGATTAATGTAGATTTATTGGTTGTTTACACTTGATATTCTTTGGTACCAGGCGATTTTTTGCTGGCTTGAGGCTGCTCAGGACATTTTGATAATGTGAAGCTGTTCTTTTACAGGATATATGTAGAGGGTAGCCCGGAACCATCTCATGGCCTCGCACCATATGTATATGGCTCAAATATGTTTATCACGAAATCCTTTCTTTCATAGTATAGTTTTGTTAGGTGATTATGTTGGGTGTCTCATTTGGCCTTCTTTTGTGCTATGTTATTTTTTAATTTGAAATTGAACTATTGATACGAAGGGGTTTTGTTTTTTTTGTGTGGTGGAAGTTACATCTTTTTAACATGAATGATTTGATTGTTGAGAGGCGCAATGCTGCCCGTTTTCATTGATTCCTTGTATGAGAAATCTCTGAACTCAACAAACATGAAAAACGATGATGTCCATTTGAGTTCCATACTTCATAAAAATATGGACATAATGACATAGACACAGATAATTGGATTGGAGTTATTGAGATTAACTTTGCTCATTTGGGTTTCTGGGGAGGTGCCTTATTCGTCAGCTGCTCATCCTTGCCTCGTTTCTTCTTCTAGGAGCTCCTAGGTTTGAAATTGAACCGAAATGTTGTTCATAGAAAGCGTTTAATTTTATATTATACGTATGGTAAAGGCTGGGCATGACATTTTTTCTTCTTCTAATTCTTCCTTACCGTTATCATAACGATTGGGAAACCTTGTCAATTTTCTCTGTGTGCTTATTGCATATTATTTCTTTATTCTGTGGTAATGTACGTTAACGGAATGGTCTTCTCTGAAGAAGTTTTACAAGTAACTTAAGATGAACTTTACCCAACGTTCTCAAAAAATTCTGCGGGTTAAAATAATTCAATGAGCTATATTGTAGAATCTTGCGATTCAAGCAGCTCAAATGCTTCCAACTGAGAATTCTTTCATTTCCAACTTAAGCAGGTGGAATTTAGCAATTTGACTTGATAGACAGTGGACCGATAAGGAGTAATCGCTGATTCTAAGGTTACTCAAAAGTTAGTTTAGTGGCGGCAGTTGTAGTGATACAATTGTTAGTACTGATCAAGTGGTCAATAAATCTGCAAATGAATTCAATTTGCAAAGGATGCTAGTCCTTGAACCAATTCAAATATTTACAAACAACAATTATAGATTACCTAATGTTGGGGAGAGACAAGGCCATATCCAAAACTAACGCGGCAAAATGGAAAAGCATCATATGTACGAACGTAATAGGTCAACACATCCATTATATTCAAATTAGAAGCTTGAATCTCAATAATTAGGTCACATTCTAGGTAAATGAAACGACCAATTTTGATTTGCCAGATTTTTTGTTATTTTTTTAAAAACAATATATACGCATCCCCGCGGATGTCCGTTTACGGTTTACCCAAACCAGGTGGCGCGCGGACCATCCATACAAAACGCGGTTGTACTTCCCCTTCTGTCAATTCCAAAAAACTCCTCCCAATCATTCCCGTATTACTCCTCTGCCGCTCGCCCCCACGCCCCCGCGCCCGGTCCTTGTTTGCCCAATTACGTACCAAGGGAAGAACTAGAGTTCTAGTCAAATTGAACAACCAGAATAAGCCTTTTCCTCTCTCCTGTCCAGAAAAAGGTCTTCAGGTGAGACTCTGGTTCTCCCCTCTAGTCGTACATATGATCCAAAGTTTTCTTCACTGTTCCGAATTCCTCAGGCTCTGATCGCGCTGTCGTGAATTGTGTAATGGCTGGAGCTACGCATTTGATCATGGCTCGACTCAATTGTTGTGGATGTGCTTCTTTGAGCTTTGCTTGATGCCTTGGTTGATCAGCTTGTTCTTGTGATTTTTCGGCAATTTCGTATTTTTAATCCCTTTGTTTCTGTGCTTTGTTTTGAGGACTGTGATCCGGGTCTTTGTGCGATCCTTCCTTGTATCGGTTGAAAATGTGTTTTTCTTCCTTCTCCTGAGACTTCGAATTTAGAACTTGCAGAATTCTATTGACTAGTGGTTTACTTGCTTGTGTTTATATTATATGTTGTGCAGTAAGTATTATTTGATAGGTTCCTGTTCCTTCTCTGTTCCGCCTTTGTTGTCTAAAAGAAGTTGCTTCTTTGATTTATAGGATGTTTTCTTGATGTGTGTTTTTCTTTTCACGAATTTTTCTCCCGCTCCCTATCGTGATCGATTTGGTAGATATTTTAGTTTGCAAATGTATGAATCCAAATTTCTAATAGCGTGCTACTTTTGCAGATTCTTTTTGTCTTAGTTGTCTGGAAAAAATAGTATCATGACAGTTGACTGCTGATTTGTGAATGTGTTTTTGCATTAGACGTTAAGTAAAATGTAAAAGAAAATATTGTCTAGCTATACGAAGTTTGAATTATCTTCTCCCAATCTTATTGGTTCTGCTACTACAAATGGGCAGCATGGATTGTGTACATCATCACTAGGTCAATCTATTAGCTTCCGTGTCGGCATGGAGAATCGTTTACCATCCTCACTTGGCACAACCAAATCTATTTCTTTATCATCCCAAAGAAACATGGGTAGCATCTTTCAGTCTCTATTGGCAGATTGGAAAGCAATGACTCTTGATCAAAAACTTCCACGACAGGGAGAACTAAAGAAAATACTTAGATATATTTTAGGGATCTCAGGTGAAGATCCTTCATCTGCTGCAATTAGTGCGAAGCCTTTACCTTCATCAGTGGGGGAGCTTAAACGAGCAAAGTCTACTCTCCTTGCCAGCTCTAATAGAGCAAGGTGCTTCTTAGCATTTTTGTTTTGTGAATTCATTTGTTTATTTACATAAACTGTTAAAGGTTCTCTTTTCATTAATCCTTTGTCACAGCTTTGCTATTCATATTTTTGCCTTTGCATTTCTTCATTTTTTTTTCTGTAAACAATTTCTTTGAATGGAGATTCATCTTTATGTCTTTCTGGTGTTAGGGAACGAGCCAAGTACTTTTGTGAGGCTGCATCACAAATCGATAAGCATTGTCCATATAGTTTATTGAAAAAGCGGGCTCGAACAGATTTTTTACCAAATGATTGGTCAGATGGATCACAACCTGGAGTGACTATGATGAACAATAGGTCTCATGGTCATCCTAGTGCTGGTGGCACCGATACAGGGAACATGACGTCAGAAGAGAGGGCTAGAGCTGCTATTCCTAGTAGACGTATTCGGACTTCTATGATGGATATGCGGGTTTGTACATCGTATTTCACACTTTATGGCTTCTATCTGAGTCTGCTTTGTTCTATATGTTCATTATTGCAAGGTTCAAATAGTAAATTTTTTCTGCAATTTTTTTGACTCAGATGTTAAATTGGTGCCATGAATAGATTCACATTGGTTTTCTTTTAAATACTTGGAGACTAGTATTTGCTAAAAACATTTCTGGTTGTAGAAGACGTAGTCTATATTACTTCATTTATCAAACATGCATCATTTTTGGGTTATTGTTATTATCTAATCCTTTCTGAAGGAACTGTTGTTCTATATGTGATTCTGTAAATGGTCATCCATGAAGAACTTATTTCTCAGTTTGATTTGTCAGACGGAGCGGGCTAATGTTGGTGTCAAGCCATGTGAGCAAAACGTTGCGGACAATGACAGGCTAAAATTGGTAACTTGTAGTGCATCCATGTCAGAGGAAAAGGCTCAAGCATTGCCTCCTGGAAGTGACTGGGAAAAATCAAAAATGAAGAAGAAGAAACGCTCTTTCATAAGGTCAGGTGCTTCTGAGCGTGTCATTCTGGCTAAACCTCCTGCTGTTGACCAGGAAGCCAAGCGAGTAATACAACCAAGGTCTGGCAGTGATGGCCAAGCAAGGTCGAGTAGTATCCTTGGGTTCAGGTGTTTTTCCTAAACAGTAATTTTCTATTTCTTCAATTTGGTCATGATAGTGCCTAGTTATCTTGAATAACTATGATTACTTGTGGACCTTAGCATGAAAACTTTTCCATGTTTGTTCCATCCTCCAAGGTGGTTCTTTTCGGGACAATAATGAACTTGATGATTAGAATGGACACAAGATAGATAAATAAATTTGTTACAGGGGACTTTCGATTGTTATTGGTGAAAAAATACCATCTATCTAGTTCACTTGTCCAAATTGTTGCATATTATTTTTTGAAAACCATTTATGATATTCTCAAGTACCACTCTTTATATGAAAGTTGAGTGAAATTAGAAATGAATTAATGGATAGATAAGGTACAGATACTTGAGGTGTTGGTAACTCACGACACTTGTTAGTAGGAATATTGCTAAGAGGCCTGAAAAGTTTTGTTTCTCAGGATATAGAAGTCCCTTATCCAAGCTCTTTCTGTCTTTTGTTCTTTCAATCTGACTTCAACCTGTCATTCAGGAACTTTCGAACAAAATATTTTGACTATTGAAATCTTTCTTGAGTAAAGAGATATGATCTCCTCTGGATACAACAGCTAGATACTATCAGTTGAGTCTCTGGCATCACTCTTGGAGAGGTGGTGATTAGAGCTAGTTGAATGCCCACATGCAAATTAATAAATGAATAATGTATACAATGTAGAGAATCTTGATGCTAATTTTAGCTGTCACTCTATTCTATAAACAATTGTAGCTATTCCAAGTGATGATGTAAAACAGAAAAGGCAGAGGATCAACAAATTATTCATCTGCATAGGATATTATCATCGTGCTTGTTTCATTGGATAATGACTTATTTAAAGAGAGTAACAGACTACATGCCCACAAGTAAGAATGAAAGATATCATAGCCATCTGATTGGTGAAGAAATTGATAATGTTGCTTACAGCTAACCGAAAATGAGGGGTCTACGTTCGTTATGTAAGAAGAATAACTTATTATTTGTAGACATGGATATGAATATTGAGTGATAATATGAACATGGATCTAGTGAACTTCAACAACCAAGTCACTAGGACAGAATTTTATTTAAAAGCAAGTGTGTAATTTTACAAATATAGTCTTTTTTTGCAAGGGATCTAATATTGATATATTTCTATTTAAAACACATGAAGGTTCATTTAGAACTCAAAGACGAAGCTTTACAAGAAAGACATTGTGGAATGCCTAAGCCAGTTTACATTTATTTCCAACTTCCAAGTGAATTGTGTAAGATAAGCTACTTAAGGGTTCACATGGCAAGATGACCCTCATTGCCAGCCCTCATCAGGTGAGCTATTTGTAGTTGTGTTGCAAGGTGTCCAAAATGTTCATGTTGAGATACGTGCCTTGAATAAACTTCATTTGGCAAGTTTACTGTCTGACAGATGTCCACAGTGAATGTTTGCATGACCGTGAAATCGAGAGTCCCAACCAGGAGAAAAACGGACGTCTGCTGGAGTATCGTCGAAAACCAAAAAACGGATGTCCGCTGTGGACGTCCGCTTCGTCTACAGCTTCTTAAATTTGAATCTAGAGAATCAATAGATGTCTTCCACGGCAGACTATAAATATATAATCTGTGTTTTAGGACTATGGAACTTGATTTTTTGGCTTGTAAACCTAGAAGATGGTGACTACAACTCTCCTAGGTTTCTCTCTCATCATTGTATTCCCAAAATCTAATGGATTTGAACTCTTCTTCGCTCGTGGACGTAGGTTTCGACCTAATCACGTAAATCTTTGTGTTTTCTTAATGTGTTTCTTCTTTCTCTTCTTTCTTTTATCCTATTTTTTTCCCATGAGATTTGTTGTTGGTTTGTGTAATTCTACATATTCCCTACATAGTTTTAAAACAATATTCTACGTTACAATCTATATTTTCAATCTAGGTGCATATTCTTCATCTCAATAAGTGGTATCAGAGCTTGGTTATTTTGGATTGTTCGTTTATTCATATGTAAATGTCAACAATGAAGTTCGAGATTGAGAAGTTCGATTGAGTTGTGAACTTCGGTCTATGACAAGTAAAGGTGCGAGGTTGTTTGATCAAGAATGGGTTAAAGAAAGTCATCCTCGGAAAGGAGATGAAGTCAAGTACTACGATAGAGGAACAGTGGAAAGAATTTGATGAAAATGCGTTAAATTTAATCCAACTATCTGTATCTAATGTGGTTTTGTACGAGATCATTCATGAGAAAAGTGCTACAAGCGTTTGATAGAAACTGGAATCTTTGTATATGACAAAGTCTTTGATTAGTCGTTTACACTTGAAGTAAAAATTGTTTATGCTTCGTATGAGTGAAGGTATATCTATTAAACAATACTTAGATAAATTTTCCTCTATTATTATGGATTTAGAGAATGCTGATGTTAAGATTGAGGATGAAGACCAAACCTTGTTATTGTTATACTCGTTGTTATCATCTTTCAAGAATTTTTGGTAAATTCTTATTTAAGGGAAAGATTTCATTTCTCTTGAAGATGTAAAGAAATCCTTATTTTCAAAAGAATTGATGGATAAAGAATTAACTCGAGAAGGAGCTGTGAAGAGTAAAGCCTTATTTACAAGGAGAAGATTCACAGAGAAGGGTTCAGATAGCAACAAGAATAGATCTAGATCTAAATTAAAGTGAAAATCCAAGTTTTGTAATTATTGTAAAAAGAAAGGTCAAGTTATGAAAGAATGTTACAAACCTCAGAACAAAGAAAAGAGAAAGATTGAGTGCAACAATCAAGGCAAACTTGATGTAGCCTAAGTTAATGTTGTTAATGAAGATTTAGATAGTTTTGTTCTTTTGATCATGAAAGTAAGCAAATACAAAGATAAATGGATACTTGACTGTAATTATACTGATCACATGTGTCCTAATAGAAATTGTTTTTCCATTTATGAATTAATTGAAGGTGGAGACGTGCTCGTAGGGAATGCTACATCATGCAAGATTGTTGAGAAAGGTACAGTTAAAGTCAAGATGTATGATGACATAGTGAGGACATTATCCAACGTTCGTCATATTCCATATTTGACGAAGAATTTCATCTCTTTGGGTATTCTTGAAGTAAATGGGTTGAAATACTCAACTGAAGGTAGAGTATTGACAATTTCTAAAGGAGCTATGATACTTATGAAGGCCAAGCGTGTTGGAAGTCTTTATATCTTGAAAGGAAGAACAATCACTAGTTCCAATGCTTAAGTGATATCATCATCACCTAACCTAGAAGATGATACAACAAGACTATGGCATTTGATGTTAGGATATATGAGTAAGAAGGAGACGACAATGTTGAGTAAAAGGAGACTCCTTAGTAGCCAGTGCAAGGGTAAGCTTGATTTCTGTGAGCATTGTGTACTTGAGAAGATGAAAAGAGTAAGCTTTAAGACAAGAATATATAAAACAAAAGCCAAATTAGATTATGTTCATTCAGATTTGTGGGGTTTATCTCGTGTTTCATCTCTTGGAGATGTCCATTATATGTTGACTTTTATAGATGATTTTTTAAGGAAAGTTTAGGTCTATATATTGAAGTATAAAGATGAGATATTGAAGTATTTCAAGCAGTGGAAAGTTCTAATAGAGAACTAGAGATGAAAGAAAATCAAGTGGCTTAGAATAGATAATGAACTGGAATTTTACAACTCTTAATTTGACGAATTTTGTAGAAACAAAGGTATAGGACGTCATCATACTACTTCATACAATCCTCAACAGAATGGTGTTGCAGAAAGAATGAATAGAACTTTTGTTGAAAGAACTTGGTGTATGTTGTTGAATGTAGGTCTTTCTAAATCTTTCTGGGCTGAGATTATGTCTATTGCATGCTATTTGGTGAATAGATCTCTAACCTCAGCTATTGTTTTTCAAACTTTAGATCTGGAACTCCTGCTGATTATTCTAAATTAAAGATTTTTGACTATCTTGCTTATGCTCATTGTGATGATGGAAAATTAAATGTTAGAGTTAAAAAATGTATTTTTTTGGATTATGTTTTTGGTGTGAAAGACTATAAGTTGTGGTATATGTTTAGATTGTTAATAGATAGGAATATAGCTTTTAATGAATCAACTTTGTTATTCCCAAAGTAAGGTTTTGTTGCTTCTGATGATACAGGTTCTTAGGAGAATGTCTCTAAGTAAGTGGAGTTAGAAACTAAACATCCACAATCTGTTGCAGTTGATATTTAAGATGGTAAGTATGTAGAGACTGAAGCAGTTAAAAAAAAATCATATAGCATTGTTAGAGGAAGACCAAGATGAACAGTTAAATTGAATCCAAAGTATGCCTATTCAATTATTGCATATGCTCTTTTAGTGGTAGAAGAAACTACAAATGAAGGTGAGTCCTCTTCCTTTACTAAGACCTTTTCTGTCCATGATTCGTCGTCTTGGTTGTTTGCTATGAATGAGGAGGCTGAGTTTCTTTAAAGGAATACAACTTGGATCTTAGTAAATCCACCCAAAAAAGAAGAAGATTATTAGCTGCAAGTGGGTGTTTAAAAGAAAGAGGGCACACATGGAGTTATAAATACAAAATATAAAGTTCGTTTAGTTGCTAAATGCTACAATCAAATTGAAGGTATTGACTACAATAATATTTTTTCACCTGTTGTGAAACACTCTTCTATTCGTGTTCTATTAGCCTTACTAGTAGCTCATGCATGAAGTTGAAGCAATTAGATGTAAAAATGACTTTTCTACGTGGTAAACTTGATGAACAAATTTATATGAAACAGCTAGAAGATTTTGTGGTTGAAGGAAAAGAACATTAAGTTTGTTTGTTAAAGAAGTCATTGTATGGTTTGAAGTAATCACCGAGATAATGGTATTTGAGGTTTGATGCTTTCATGGTTACACACAAGTATCATAAAAGTAGCTATCAAAGTTGTGTTTACACAAAGAAACTTAATGATGGTTCTTTTATCTATTTGCTTTTATATGATGATGATATGTTGATTGCCGCCACTAATAAATATGAGATTTGCTGTTTGAGAGCCTTGTTGAGTGGAGAATTTGAAATAAAGGATTTAGAACCATTAAAGAAAATTCTTGACATAGAAATCTAGAGGGACAAAAAGAATAGGAAGTTGTATCTTTGTCAAGAGAAATACTTGAAAAAAGGTCTACAATAGTTTGGGATAGAAAACCCTAAGTCAGAAAGAATTCCTCTTGGAGTACATCTCAAGTTTTCTACGAATTAATCTTCACAAACGGAAGAAGAGAAGACTTATATGTCTTGTGTTTCCTATTCCAGTAGAGTTAGGAGTATCATGTATGCTATGATTTACACTCTTTTAGATATTACATAGGCTATCAGTGTTGTTAGTAGATATATGACAAATCCAGGAAAAGAACATTGACAAGCAGTGAAGTGGATTCTTAGATACCTCAAAGGTACTGTAGATGTTCGTTTGAAATTTAGAAAGAATGAGGGAGAATTAATTGGATTCGTTGACTCAGATTTTGTATGTAATCGTGACAAAAGAGGATCCCTTACGGAATACTTATTTTTCATTGGAGGTTGTGCGGCTAGTTGGAAATTAACTTTGCAAGCCACAGTGGCATTGTTAACCACCGAAGTGGAATTTATGATTTTAATAGAGACAATCAAAAAAGTAATATGATTAGAAGGTCTGTTTTTTGAGCTTGACTAAAAATAAGGTAATTTTGTTATGCATTGTGACAGGCAAAGTACCATTCATATGTCAAAAGATTAGTTATTTCATGAGAGAACAAAGCACATTAATGGCAGGTATCATTTCATTTGTGAAGTGATTGCAGATGGTGAAATTTAAGTAATGAAGGTTAGTACTGCAGACAATTCAGTGGACATGATGACTAAGTTTCTTCCACCCACCAAGTTCGAGTTTTGTTTCGTCTTAATTGGGTTGTGCAACTCTTGAAGGGACAAGCTTTGGCAGAGAGAGAAGAGATTCAAGTCAAGGTGGAGATTTGTTGAGATACGTATCTTGAATTAACTTTATTTGGCAAGTTTATTGTCTGACGCACATCCGCATGACTGCTGAAATAGAGATCCCCAACTAGGAGAAAAACGGAAGTTTGTTCTAAACGTTTGCTGGAGCATTGTCGAAGATCAGGAGACAAATAGACGTTCACTTCGTCTGCCGCTTCTCAAATTTGAATCTAGAGATTCAATGGACGTCCACAACGGATGTTTGTTGTGATAAGTTATAAATATATAACTTGTGTTTTAGGGTTATGGAACTTAATTTTTTGGCTTGTAAACCTAAAAGGCGGTGGCTACAACTCTCTTAAGTTCTTATCTCATCATTGCATTTTTAAAATCTAGTCGATTTGTTCTCCTTTTCGCTCGTGGACATAGATTTTGACTGAATTGCGTAAAACTTTGTGTTTTCTTGGTGTGTTTTTTTTTCTCTTCTTTCCTTTGTACTATTTCTTTCTCCCACGAGATTTGTTATTGGTTTGTGTGATTCTACATGTTCTTCATATAATTTTTCAAATAATATTTCACATTACAATCCATATTTTCAATCTAGGTGCATATTCTTCTTCTCAACAGTTCATCAAGTTGCCAACAAGTATTGATATGCCTGTGGTGTCAACACATGGACTTTAATATAAACATCCCCCAAAATCATATAAAATAACCCTAGTTCTCCATGCTAAAATATAATTTCACTTTTGGCATCATACAGTAAGAAGAGATAAAAATACAGTAGAAATTTGTGAAATACATCAGGCTAGTGTAATGATAGGTTGAATGGTATCTTAGGATCTAAGAATCATCCTTCCAGAAGTAGCAACTTCAATGATGGATGTAGGTGACATAAATCTATTTTTGAAAAGAAGATGTGGATTACATGATTGAACGGCCAAATAAGATCTATTTATTTGGTGATGTATTTCACTTCAGTTTTTTGTTATTCTCGACGTAATTGATGCAACTTCTTATTAGCTGTGCTTTCACATTGTCAATTTCAGTTTTTTTATGATGTAACCACTTGTTGGAATGAATGCAGTTTGTCTTGACAAGAATAACTGCAGTTAGGCATGTCTTTTATGAACATTAGATCCAACTAATCATCTTTGAAGGTCCTTTGGTAGACACCTGGTTGTCACAAATGGTTCCCGAGCTAGAACTTGGTTGCTTGTTGGCATCTCTTCTAGCCTTGGTTCTGTAACTTACATTTACGATGTGAATGATTTATCATGCATCCTGTGAATAATGTATCTTGAACAATGTTCAATCATATATCTCATTGAATAGCTGTTAACATTTAGAATGTTATTCATGCCAGGCCTAGTGGTTGTGAATATAACAACGTTGCTAGTCCTGCTGCTTCACTGACAAAGGCAATTGCATCTTCTAGAGCACCAAAGTCCAGTGCTACTTCGTCAAAGGCATCCATTAACATCCCTCAAACCTTAAGAGGTCCTAATGATGCTGAAATTCCTCAACATACTAATAAGCCTGATGCTGCTCTTTTGGCTAATAATCGCAAAAGATCAATCACAACTAGGCCACCATCTCCTCCCATGACACAGTTGCTTGGACAACGGCTTCAAAAGATGTCACGTGCAACACGGAGAGAAAATTTACCCTCCAAATCAGGCCAAGATGATCTCCCATTTTCAGATTCAATAGATGCTTGTACACTCAGTAGTGAACAAAGTAAGTTAAAGAATGAATTTATGTTTTCAGATGGATTATCAGAAAGTGAAGAGCCTAGTTTTGCTGTGAAAAAAGATAGGCCAAAACATAAGGTTAAGAGATGTCGCAATCTTGAAGAGGCAGATGGGCATAGTCTACAGAGGTCCAGGAGTCTTGTATTTCCATCAAGTAACTGTAAGGTGGCAGATGAAGTTGGACAAGATCTTGAAGACCATACTGAGATACACCAAAGGCATGGACGTGCTGCTGCTCTGTTAAAGTCTGGTATGCCTAATGCAATTGAGAATCTCAATAGACATGCTTCTGCAAATCAAAATAGACGTGCTAGCTTTGGTTCTGAAAAGATTGAAAGGTTATATGGTTTATCCTTATCCAAATAATTGATTTTGGATCATTGCTAACTGTTTCATTCTCTTATTTGGAATTTTCTAGCAGTTTTCTGATCCAATGTAGAAGAAAGTTCAATTTGGGTGAAATTAGTTCATTTTATGCAGCAAAGCAGGTCGCCCGCCAACTAAGAAGTCGTGGGAGCGGAAGGGATATGCACGTCCTAGGCATGCAAATCATAATAATTCCATGGATTGTTCTGGTATCTACATGTAGTTAGTGGACTAGTAGAACATATTTCTTGTAGGATGCTCTTACGTGCTTAGACCATTATAACATTGTCTATTTTCATTTTTGTTTTGCTTAGGAGATTCAAATGATGACCATAAGGAACTATTGGCTGCTGCAAATTATGCATTACATAGCAGTATGTTTTTGGCATATACAATGCTTGTATTTGTTCTAATTTTACACAATCTTCTATTGCTGATTGTTACTGTAAACATGCAGGATATGCTTGTTCCAACTTATTTTGGAAGAAATTTGAGCCTATTTTTAGCTTATTGTCTATGGAGGACACAGCTTTCTTGAAGCAGCAGGCAATGGATTATTACCTTTTTCAAATGAATAACTTCTTGTTATCCTGACTCATAGGAAACCTAATTTTCTGATATTTTCTTCCCTTCCTATAAACCAGATCCAGTTTGTCGACGAATATTTGAAGGTGGGTTATTTAGGTGATGGTTGTTATGATGGAAAGGTACAGACTCTATGTTTGAGTCTAATGCTGTTTGTTGTTGCACTCTGCAGCTTGTTAGTTAAGTTTCATTTTGTTTAGTGCGTCTTATTGCAACTTGCTAGTATATGTTACTCTATGTGCCATGGAGGAAATATTTGGTGTATATTGAACTTGGAGAAGATTGGAATATTTTCTTTTATCTTTTTTTTGAGTGGTAGATATTTTCTTTTATCTTGGGGCTTCTTTTTTCTCTTTTTCGATTAACCACCTAAAAAAACAATATATATATTTAGTCACTCAAGTAATTTAAATTGATGCCAAAAGATTCTATTTTGTTGATCAATATATTAATATATGACGATAAGATCTGATCCTCTTCAGGTTGGTCTTGATTCCAGTCCACTCCTGTCAACTCCAGCTCTTGCTGGGAAAGCTGACCAACGTGGTTTGTCTGACGGACTTGACTTTGCTGAATTCGAACAAATGCTGGCTCTACGTGAAGAAACAGAAAGTCTTGATGAACCTTACATTGATCACCTTGTTCACACAAAGGGAGTTCACTATGGGATCTCTATATGTCAGGCACTGCTTTCAGCTATGATTGAAGAAGATGAAAATAAATCCTTTTACTGCATTGGCAGTGAAAAAGAATTCTTCGATGATGACACCTGTGATATTCAGCTTTGCATAGATGCAGATATGAATGCCAAGAATTTGAATTTGCTATCATCAGATAATTCTCGTCCTGTCAAGAGAGAATATTTAAAAGATTACCGGATAAATACACATTGGAGTTACTATGATGAACTGAACAATAACACATTGGATAATGATGATGTAAGAGGAAGCACAACGGATACATCTTAAATATTTGAATTTCTTATATGGCATATTGCTTAAGGAATGTTCTGATGTTTATTCTACTGGCTTCAGTTTAAACAAATGAGCATAGAGGATATAATTTTTCTGGAGCTGAATAAGATTGGGCTTTACCCTGAACCTGTGGTATGGCATATATCTCCCTTCAAAATATTTCTTGTTAACTTTAATTTGAATTTTTGTATTATAAACTATGAGAAAGCTCTACCATGTTCCTTTTTTTTGTTTTGGTGTCCCGTCTTACTTGCTTTTGTGATGGTAATCGTTCTCTTGGCCTGGGTGTTTTGAGTCCTAGTCTTCAAAATTTGTTTGTATTCTAGAATTTTTTTTGTGGTGTATAATATTGGTAACTATAATAGGATGCCATGTTACCGATTTGTTCTAGTGGCTATAATAAATCTAGGCGACATCGACATATAGCTGCTCTATATTGCAAACCTAGGCCCATAGAGAGAAAAAAAGTAGGATTGGTGCCAACCGTGCATCATGGATAGGCTTGGCAATGGATTAGGTGTGGACCCAAAACTCATGAGTGTGGACTTGTGAAGTTAGGATTTGGGTCTATAAAATAAGACTTATGGATCTATATACTTGGATCCTATAGACTTGTTTGTTTAGTGGGTAAGTCTAGGTCCAAAAATACTGAGATTCATGGACCTAAAATATATTATAACAATTGTATTTAACTATATAGTAATACTTATTTATTTTTTAACTAAACCTCCATTTCCCTTTCTAACTCAAACCCTAACTCTTTCATTCCTTTCCTAAATCCCAATTACGACTACTAGATCCTCCTCTCGACGGTTTGACCTCTTCACTCCACTTCATTCTCCTTTTTTTTAGTAATGTATGGATTATTAAATTATGATTGTTATTTAATTTTTCTCTAACAAAAATGCTTTTCATTAATTATTATAATGATTTGATTAGTATTTTGTTATGCATAACATTCATAGGTATTTTATAAATTGTAATAATCATTATAATCAATAGATATTTTTCGTTAGATTTTTATATAAGTATTATTTAATTTTCAGTCTCGTTAGACTTAAGATCCGAACCTAGATCCATTATCTTCATCGGTCTGGATAGGGTCTGGGCCTATATTTAAGATTGTAGGTTTAGACCTAGACCTAGACTCGTGAAAAAAGATGGGTTTGAATTTAGGTATAGGTGGACTCGACCTAGATCCGATTCGTTGTCAAGCCTAATTATGGAAGAAAGGCTTCGTTGAGTTGGAATCACTAACTAATACTCAAACACATACTAATATAATAAAAAAGAATTGTCTTTTTTGTATACTTTCGATCTTTCCCTCGACTCGGTTTCGTTGCTACCATAGGCCTTATGCAATCGACCATATATGTATCCCTTCAACACAACATAGTCATTGAAAGGATCTCGAATGACAAACCATACAACAATCTTTCATCAATTTTCTTCCTATTTGAAGAGTACAAAAAGAGCATTATTTACAATTTCCAAATAGGGATATAAATATGTACTGCAATGCCCTACGTTAAAGCAAAGCCATAAGGTTATGATATATATTCTCATTTGTTGATGTACCGGGAGGCAAATTCAAGACAAATCTAACAATCACAACAATCAAAGAAGGTTTCATGGACATTGGTTTGAAAATGTATCATTGGAGCTCCCTTCTTCTTTTATGATAAAGTGAATAAAGAAAGTTGTCTATCATACATAATATGTAGATAATATTTTTCTTAAATGGAAGGGCCTTTCTTCAGTAAAGCAGGTGGTGGATAACGGGGTTGAAGACCAAGAGAAGGGTTACTGTGAACTAGGGGGAAATGGAGATAGAGATCCTGGGTGATCAAGTAGTAGGGCAATTCAATGCATCACTAGTTGCTATGCAAAACATGCAATTAAGTCATTCATTAAGAAGCAAGGAAAGAGGGGATGGTTTTGATCATGTGCAGTTGGGGAAGGGACAATTGACCAAAACACATGATCTTTTTCCTTTATTCTATCTTTCACTTTTATTTTATCGGAGTCAAGAAAAAGACAACCTTATGGCTCAGCTCAGGACCTTCTTCGTCTCTATGAGAGGGCGTAGCTTTGGACTTTGAAAGTCAGAATAAAGGTCTACAATTCCTACTTTCATAGTAGAGAGGAATGATCTAGACTCTCATTCTCCTTCAGAAGGTAGGGATGGATTTATGCCTTTATCTCTGTAGTTCTACTAAGGCGTTGACTTATTCACAGGCTCACTTGTGTCAAAGAAATGAATGAATCCCTTCACTTGCTCATTCTAACTGAGCAACACTTTGCATTGATGGTCCCCTTCAACTCCCCTTTCAACCCCCTGCCCCTTTGGTGACTTGATGCGTGGCACTTTACTCAGCATAGATTGAGAAAGGTTATTTAGGAAGATCCCTTGGTGTATTGTATACTTGTGTCTCAAGATTAAGGGTGCAAATGGATATAGTATACCTGTAAAAAAGTCCATATTCGTATCTATTTATGCGTAGATACTGATGTCCGTATTTGTTTAGGAGTGGATATGGATACGAATATGAGTTTTTGAATTTGAGTAGATACAGATACGGATATAGATATGTTTTTTGAAGTTTAACGGATACGGATACTGATAATTTATGGATATCTGTGTACACACACACACACCTTGTTTTATCTTAACATTTAACCATTATATTAAAAATTTGACTGTCAGATATGATCGAAACTATTTAAAATACTTGTATATAAAACATTAAGTGATTTTGAAATTTTTAAGTACTAAATTTAGCATGTACTTATTATAACTTATTATAACTCATAAAGAATCATTGAAGTTGTATATGAATAAATCTATATTTTATGAGTTTTTTAATGATATGAATTTTAGTGTGTACTAAATCTAGATGATGTATATTAAATTTCATATATTATATTTTGGTATTGAAACTTATAATTTAAAAATCTAGTGATTTTTGGTTTAAAACTATTGAATTTGTATATGAATAAATATATATATTAGTAGTTTCTAAATGATGTAGATTTTAACATATATTTAATCTAGGTGATGTAGATTAAGATCCATAAATTATATTTTGATTTTGAAATTTACAATACGTGATTTTAAAAATTGTCCTTAAAATTCTTAAATAATGACAGTCCATAGCTAATCGTCTCTTTCTATATATATATATATATAGGACCCGGTTCAGTTGCATCCTCCCTCAAATTAGCTTATTTGAGGGAAGATTGATCTAGAGCGTTGGATCTAAATCCAACTACCAAAAATTAAACCACCTTATTTGAAGTAAAACCACTAGTGGTTTATCTATGGAGGGAAAAATTTT
>JAMKQA010249718.1:0-18824 GCA_024699735.1 Posidonia australis | reverse complement strand
AGGTCTCGTTGAGATCAGGCATAATATCTGCACCCAGAACAGGACCACGTAGCTGAGACGAGACTTCTGAATTTAAGCTGGCTAAATAGAGAGTAACAACAAGCTCTTCTCTGTATCGAAGAAACGTAGAGATGTCTGTGGTAGGTGGCTGATACACATTTAACTCATTGATCAAGCCTCTGAAGATGCTATAATGTTCTTGGCAGGACTTCTCCCCCTGCTTAAGATGAAACAAATCATCATACAACTGAAAAATCTTTGAGATGCTTTTCTCGTGACCATACATGTGTTTCAACGTCATCCACATCTCACGTGCTGGTCTAAGCATAGAAACTCCACGGGCGACAGACGGTTCCATGTTTGACAACATCCAAGAAATGATTGCAGCGTCATCTGCATACCAATCTCTGTAGCTTGGATCGTTCACATCTGGTGGTGATGAATGTAGATGATGCTCCTGCCGGTAGCTTATGACAATGATTTCAAAACTCTGTGTCCATAGCATATAGTTAGATCCATTTAAACGTTTAGATACACCCATAAACTGTCTAACCAGTAGTGGAACAGAAGAACTACTTGATGCGGCCATTTGGATAATTAACAACTGATAGTAATTTTTTTTTTTTTTTGTTAAAGGTGAATAGGACTATCCACCACAGGACAAGATTTTCCAAGACCGCCAACAGAGATGGACGGGACTATCTACCAAAAAACAAACTTTACAGTTACTCACCAGAGATGCAGACTAGAAAGCATGGAAACAATCAGAGTTCCTACTAGGAACAGAAACCATCACACCCACGTAGGCAGAAACGGGATGCCACATCACAGTCCGTCCCACCTCCTTCAACAGCCACGGGTCCACGTCTTCCTCTCTTCTCCAACTGCAGCAGCAATGGCGAGGGGCTGTGTCATTTGCGGAGTGGAGATCACGGGACGGCGGGACAACAGGGACGCGGAAGCCACAGCGCGGAATGGAGATCACGGGGCTCGCAGACGTGCGGAAGCCACGGACGCGGAAGCCAGCGAAACCTGCGGGACGTGCAGGGGCGTGGGACGCGCAGGACGTAACCTGCTCTGATACCAAGTTGAATTAGGGATTAGGGAAAGAAGAAGATTAGGTTTTGCATTAGAGTAGAGGGGTTTAAATACAATGCATAGTAAGTAAATGGTTCTTGACAGGATCCATATACAACAGGATCCATTAACCTAACTTCTAACACAGTTATTGGGACCTCATCCTCTGCTCATTGGTTTCACCTTTAGCCATGCCTCTACTTTCTGTGATGTTTTATGTCTACATTCTCAAACATTTATTTGGAGGCATCTCTACTACTTTGTTTCTGTGATATAACATCTAACGTGTGCTCTTTTTCTTCTTGTAAGTGTTAAAGGCTTAGATATATGCTAAACATTTTCATAGGATATTATCAGCTGTAATATAATCTGATGCTTATTTTGTTGCCCCACGCTTGCTAGCTTTGCAAAGTATATGCTTTGAGCAGGCAAAGCCTGGGAGCTCATTATTTGTGTGTTCTCATACTTAAGGATCTTTCAGAAGTTGAAATCCACATTCTTTGTTCTATGCAGTCAGAAAATAATACTGGTAGTTCTACTTGGATTCATTTGTTTGCACATCTTTCGTAGTGATCAGTTTTATCATGAAGTGGTCATTTGATATTTGAATATTTCATGTTTGTTTAGTAGCACTGCTGCATTTTATAAATCCAAATTATGATTGGTTAGTGGAATCTTTAGAATGGAGATTATATAATTTAGTAATTTTGAGACAAAGTTTAGCCCCATGCATATATTGGTTGAATGTCGTGATGGATATTCTCGACTAACAGCTTATAAATAAATAAATCAAAATTTAACCTGTTGTATTAATGATGTAGGTTGCGGAACTACTTTTAAGTGAAGAATCTTTTCAAGCAAATATTCGTGATTACTCAAGATTGATGGATTCCCATGTTGAGGCTGACCGGATAGATGCTGCTGAAAGAATTTTTGAGAAGATGACTGAAAAAGCAATCAAGCCAGACATACTTACATCCATTATTTTAGTAAAAATGTACAGCAAGGCAGGGAATTTGGATCGTGCTCGAGAGGAGTTTGAAAATTTACGGAAGCAAGGTTTTCAGCCAGACTATAAGCTGTACAAGTCAATGATTAAAGCATATCTACAGGCAGGTCATGCCAAGTTGGGTGTACAGTTGATGTTTGAAATGGAAAGCATGGATATGAAACCTCCAAAGGAGATATACATAGAGCTATTGCAGTCATATTCACAACAAGGGCAGGCTGATGAGGCTCAGAGATTGGTCAATAGGATGCAATTTGTAGGTATCCAACAAACTTTGGAATCCACTACATTGCTCATAGAGGCATACGGGCAAGCTGGTGCACCTGATCGGGCTCGGAATAGCTATGACTACATGATAAAAACAGGTTTGAAGCCAGATGACCGCTGTGTTGCTGGTGTCCTTAACGCATATGCAAAGAAGAACCTTCTTGACAAAGCCTTGGATTTTCTGCTAAATCTGGAGAAGGATGGTTTCAAACTTGGAACCGCTACCTACACTGTTTTAGTGGATTGGTTTGGCGGGTTACTTCTGGTGGATGAGGTAGAACAACTGTTGGAGAAGATCACAGACAAAGGAGATCTACCACTTAATGTTCATGTAAGCCTGTGTGCTATGTATTCAAAAGCTGGTAACGAAGATAAGGCTCTCAAGTCTTTGCGGATATTATTGGGAAAGAAAGAATTGCTGAATGGAGTTGAGTTTGAGAGGGTCATTGATGGTCTTCTAGCTGGTGGGTTCACACAGGAGGCTAAGAGGGTTCACGAAATCATGAAAGAAACAGGTTTCGATTCGTCAGAGCCCATCAAGGTGGCACTTATGGCAGCAGACACCATGTCCGTACGAAGGCCAAGGACTCTGAAATAGAGGTACTGTCACATTACCTTAAATTACATGTACCAAAATTGCATATCTACATTGACATTTCTTAAATGTTTCATCTATGTTGTTAATCAGATTGGTGATGCTGCTTGTGCTCAAACAGCCGGTATGTTTCCCCTCATATTCACCTGCTGCAACCACTTGTCACTGTTTTCCCATCTTTTTACGTATTGTCATCCACGTATTAGTCAACACTTGTGATAAGCTATTGAAAGTATTAAAATCTGTGTCTATAACCAATATCTCGAGAACTCTTTACAAACAGATTATCTAAAAATACTTCATGAGTTTAAATTAGAAACTTGCATGAACATAGTATATTTCCTGATCTAAATGATATTAAACATTACACTGATGTGTAACTTTAGAAGAGTTGCAACCTGCAAGGGCTTTATTTCCCCTAAGATCATCAACAATGTTCAGTGGTGTGCATTTATTAAGATTTCAGTGGAACTCTAGTGCAATTTCATCTCATCAATATTTCATGCCTGATATATGTTTATCTCTGACACCATCATCAGACCTCTTATAGACTGCTAAGTGTTGACTGTTGAGATAAACAATTTTTTTCCATTTAAATACCATTTTTTTATGAAACGAGCATAGTTGCTGTTTATTTGGGAGAAAGGGATTCTTTTGCTGGGGAAAGTAGGCATTGTGTGCCAGCAAGGAGAGAGGCGTTGTTAAGGTTGAGACTGGTAGTTCTGGTTGCTTGTAAATTAAACGAGAAGCGAAGGGTTGTAAAATATTCACCAACAGTTAAGGTGGTTGTAACCTCAAAACAGTTAGATTTTTACCAATTTAAATTAATGATGCCATGGGAACGTTATATGTATATTTTCCTTTGCCTTTTGGAACAAACATGAAAATCCACTAATTTGGATGAATAATCTTTAGTTTTTTTACGTGCAGCTTAATTCGTATTATTGCATGCATGTGAAACTTCTCGCTTGCCGCAAAGTATGCACTTTAAGAATTACCTTTTGCATTATTTTTTTGAAATAAGCTTTGACAATGCATTGAGAAGCATCCTGTATTATCAGTTTATAATTTTCTGCACAACCTCTTCATTTACTTTGCACACCTGTATACCTGAACTTTTAAGCATTTTGCATGCATTCACTTACCTAGTTCAAGTGCCAGGAAACTAGTTCCTTGTGGTGGATTGGGATGTGGCACTACTGGAAACAAATAATTTTTTTTGAAAGATTTATAGGTCGAAGCTTATAGGATAATCCTTGATTTATCCTCTTTTCTATGTTATACGAGGAATCTGTAGTGATGTTATTCATCCTTACCTTGACCGAGGCAAAATATTTAGCATTATCAAGTACGAAAAACGAAGAAATTCATGGTGAAACCCTAGGACATGACAGAGGATGATTTTTTATGTTTGCTTAGATTTGTAAATGTGAAAGAGGCTTCTGCGAGAATAAACTCAATGTCTAAAGTGTCAAATTCAATCATCAGTTTACCTCAATTTAGGGTCTGTTAGGTTGTACTTCTATCATAAGTTAGATTCTATCTTTTTCCTAGAAGTTGGCTTTTGAATATATTCTTTGAAGTTGACTTTTATTATAATGTGTAGAATCTTGTTTGACAAAAATAAGAACATGTAAGTTCTTGTAAATGACTCGTATATCCTTATTCTTGACTTAAAATCTTGAGGGTTCTTGGTGGCATTTCTGTAAATTATAATGGTAATATCATGAAAATATATGAATCTTACGAGGACAACTTGTGTAGAAAAAACAAAACCCATAGTTTCCAAAAGAATTATCCTAACCCTAGTTTTTACAGAATATGTGTTTCTTGTATACTTTTATGTAATAGAAGTTAAGAGTTTTTGGCAGTTTCTACCAGAGGTTGTAATCTATTACTTTGTTTGGAATAGCTTCTCAGTAATCTAAACTCTAGAATCTCCCTTTAGGTTGTATTTGGTTCAACTTTTATAGGCTAAAGTTTCTTACAAATCCAATATTTCTAATAGGGTTTTTAAATTGAGATTTTTGTAGGTAGATATTCACCTATAATAATCTTATTTGATATTCTATTTTTTGACTTAATCTTGATACTCAATAACAAGTTAAATGATGAAAATATTCTCATAAAATTTGTCACCTTTTCTTCCTACTCATCTCTTTTCGTTTTCAACCATCACCACTACCATTTCTTCGAAGGATTTTGTCCATCCAATGGGTGTGTTGCAGACAGTGGTGGTGGATGCTTGGTGTTAGTCTGTTGTTGCCCTATTTGCTGTGGCTTCGAGTTGATTTTCAACCAATAGATACTTGGTGTTCTGATTTTTGTCAATCACTTATGTGGTTGTTTTTTTTTGTCTTGGTCTGTCCAATTGTGATGTGTTATTTCTACCCTACCTGACTTACCTTTTGGTTTGTAAGTATATTTTTACCTCCTGAGTCCCAACCTTGGTGGAGGAAAGACTGTTTTGTTGACTTGATGGTAGTATTCATGGTCAAATAATTATAATATTAATCTTTATACTACTGTTTACAAGATTAAAAAACGCACGTGGTTTTTTCTCTCCTAATCCAAAACTTGTTTCTTTCCCAAACAGTTTCCCAAACAGAAACGACATCCAAACGACCGTTGGACAATATCCAGAAGGAAACCTCTTTATTTGTTGCCACTTTTACCGGTCATTGTCCTCTCCCTCTTCTCCTTTTTCGCGCGAAACCGTTCCCTTCTTGCACTCTATTCTTTCGCGGTTTCACCCTTCCTCCCTCCCCACCCTCTCTCTCCGGTCTCTGCGACCAATCTCGGCCTCTTCTTGCGTTTTCTTGTGCCTCCTCTCTGGGATTCCGCGACGGGGATGATGCAGAGCTCCTGAACGGAACTAGACGAACGTCGACCCCAACAGCACTCGTCTTATTTGATCCACTAGGGTTTGAGGTTTTCGTGCTCGAATAGATCTCTTTCTTTCGTTTTTTCTTTCTTTCTTTCTAAATTGCATTTCATTCACTAGGGTTTTCGTCCGGGACGATTTTCCACTCTGTCAATTTTGCAATCCTCAGTCACCTTCGGCCCACATCAGGCCGTCCACTACTGGGCCACTCCTTTGTGAGACCCCTTGGTCCTTTTCCTCCTCCACGTGTTCCGCTTCTTGATTTTGTAAAATCGTTGTGCTTCAGTTGTCTGATTTGCGTTGATCGATATTTGTTTGTGTATGGTTCCGTCAGAAATGCTGTTTTACTTGTTCTAATGTGGTTTATACATTTTATCCTTGTTATGCCTTAGGAACTTTGACCTGGAACCCTGCATTACGTGGCAATTTGATTGGTTATGGACTATACTGGTTGAATTTCAGGATGCACAGGGTATGCCTTCGATTTCTTGACTGATCTGTGAACTTCTTGGTAATAAGTTGCGTTCCTTATTTTGTTTCTGATTTTTGTTTCCTGACATTGTTGAATGAAAACTATGGGACTCTTGACATTTATGATGTAGCCATAATCTATTGGATGTTGCTGCTATTAGATTTCTGTACCTACACCAACCATCCTGTTTCTGGAACACTCAAGGAGTTGCATTTTTCACCTGCATCATCATGTTTCTTGAACATTGCTATTAATTGATCTCCCTATAACTATCAGCACAACTCAAAAATAAATAGAAAGAAAGATGGTATTAGACTTTATTTACCTTGTTGTTTTGGTTGATCTTATATTTTTATATGCACTTGATATTTCTTAGGACATCTTGCCTCACTCTTTTAAATACGTACTCTATTCTTTTTTTTTAAATTTTTTAAAACAATTTCTAAAAGGTTTCTTTTTTGATTTGGTCATGCATGGGTTGATTGTTGATTCAAAGTTACTATTGTGCAATAGGTCCTCCTCTACTTATTTGACTCATGTGACACAACGTACATTCTTTTGAATTATCTAATGTCATGATTTTTTTCCATTGGGCTCTTGATCATCATACCTCCTTCCTTTAGCATGTACGTTCATTGAAACTTGCATCTGCAGAAGTATGTAGTGCCTGCGTAATACGATCATGTGGTTGCCTACGACACTCAGAAAAAACATCGCCAGTCTTTTTGCAGTAATGGCATACTTTTGACCTTTTGCGCATGAAAAACACTGTATTTTGACGTATTTAGTAGACTACCCCTAACAAACTCACATTTTCTGTGGAGTTCAATAAGAAAATGATGTTTCCAAGTCTCTTCATAAGCCTCCTTGAGGATGGAAATAGAAGAAGCAGGCTTTTCACCATGTACAAGAGAGAGCTACATTCTTGCCATAGTGCCATAAAGCCAGAATAATAATCTCAAACAGATTTTCCATCATTGACCATATTCACCGATGTTTTCCAATTGAACCTACGTTCTTTGTTGTCCGGATGATATACCACCTTCAAATATTTCTACATTTCCACAGCAGGCTTGTATATGTGCAAATTGACTGTAACCTGCAACTCCACTGTAGAGAGTGTCCAAACTGATCACCTTTTCATTCTTTGTCTGCTGCTTGGAGTATTCGATGGACGTCGTGGCTTCAGGTGCATCTGAAGTCTGACCAACAATTTCCCATAGTTCTTTTCCACAGCGGGCTTGTGTATGTGCAAATTGACTGTAATCTGCAACTCCACTGTGGAAAGTATCCAAACTGATCACCTTTTCATTCTTTGTCTGCTGCCTGGAGTATTTGATGGACGTCGTGGCTTCTGGTGCATCTGAAGTCCCATCAACAATTTCCCATGGTTCTTTTCTCAGGATATATATTCGAAAAGCATATTCCCACATAAAATAGTTTCCGCCACTGAAGAGCTTGATAAAAATCTTGTTATTAACCATCCTTCTAGATCAAATAGTTAGAAGGGAAAAAAAGGCCTACTAAACTGTGAGTCTAGTGGCAGAAAATTCGATAGGCAACCTGCCTGTGAGAATCAGCAATGATTTCTTGACACTTAAAGATGTAAATTACTGTCAGATGGCTTCCTCCCGAAGCCTTAGCCCTGCTAAGTAGGAAAAAAAGAGCTAATGATGTGAGAAAGTACTCAAATTCAATAGGCAACCTGCCTGTGAGAATCAACAATGATTTGGTGACCTTCAAGTTGTATATGACTGTCAGATGCCTTCCTCCTGTAGACTGGTATCTCTGCTGAAACTTGCAGCAATAGTTCTCTTTGAATGACAACAGAATTGAAAATGGCTTTCATACGGTCATTCCATGTCAAATACAAACCATCCACAGACAAGGAAGAACAGGAGAAAAAGAACTTGAGAAGAAAACAGTTGTAGAATCCTTTTTTCTGGTAGAAAACCAAGTATACCCCTATGCTCGGTTAAACCAATGGCCGCTGCCACCCCTTTCACGAGAGCTCTGGTGACAAGGAGGATGATTGTCCTCTCCCACCTCCAGATCTGCACGCAAACCCAAAAACCCTCACAATCGCTTTTCTTTCAATGCCAAAGAACCTTCTGTACGTGAGTGTCATGTACAAAAACATCGAGAACATGGAAATGGTCCCTCTCTTTCACCATTTAATGCCTCATGTAGAACTTTGGGAAGGACCCACCAATATTGAGCAATTTTTATTCAAAGGAAGCCATTAATGAAGTATTGATGACGACTGCAGGTGTAACAGTGAACAACAGGCAGCTTTCTTCTTCCAACGTGGATCAGAATACTGGCAAACCTTCTTCTCCTAAGACTGATGTGCTGCCTTTGATCGAAGAACACAGCAAGGACCTTCTGCAATCGCCACCTTCATTCAGAAACCCAAGAGAAGTCCTATTGAAACCTAAAAACCTAACATTTGCAGCAGTCACAAGTGCAACACATCAAACGCAACACATCAAACTCATCAATTCCCTGGGATACCTGTTCGAAACCCGGTTCTGGTTGATGGAAAAGAAGTGATTCGATTCGCTCCTGAAGAAGTCTCATAGATGGCAATGGTTTTCACATGGACGTTGATCAGAAAATTTACCATCGGCAGGCCTCGTATGATGGATATCTTGACTTCTATAAAGGGTGCAATGAATTTCAAAGAGGAAATGTTCTCCGTAGCTTTAGACTGAAGACATGTTCTTATTAGATTTCTGAACAGAGAGGATTTTGTAATGCCTTATGTGAAACAGCCTTGGGTGATCAAAGGGAGGCATATGAGAATCTTTCGTTGGTCACCACGGTTCTCTCCTGGCTCTGAATCGACTTGTGCTCCTGTCTGGGAGGGTCTTCCTTCTCTCAAAGCTCATCTACCCAGGTGCAGTACAATCCATTGCAGGTCTACTGGGTAAGTACTTATGTGCTGATAATGATGTTTTCGAGTTTACAAGACCTGGTTATGCTTACATCTGTTTGGAAATGGATTTATCTAAGCCTCTAAAACATCTTATCTACATTGATAATGGAGGTGAGTTAGTTGAGCAGAGAGTCGATTATGATAATTCTCTTCCTCATTTTGTGAATTCTGTTCAACGGTAGGACATACTCCAAGAGATTGTAGAAGAAAGGACAACCTAAATTCTGGAACGACAATGTCTTTGGTGATGTGGTGAATCGGCATGCTCAGCTACTGGAATGGATGTCTGTTCTTGAAAATCAGCTTCAAATTGATTGGTCTGAAGGATGCTGGGAAAGACTTCTTCTAGCAAAAGGCTAGAATTATTTGGTTAAAATCTGGTGATAAAATTACCAAGTTCTTTCATTCTACAATTAAGGAGAGGAGGACTAGCCCTTATGATGCTCATCTTTTACAGAATTTTCAGAATTCGAGAGATCTGAAAAATCATGGAAGGCTATGTTTTATAAATCTTCGTACGGAGGAGGGTTGTGTTTCACTGAGGAGAATTTAATGCTTAATATGGTACCAACTGCTGTGGAGATCAAGAATGTGGTCTTTTCTATTGAACCTGATCATGCACTGGTCCTTATGGATTTAAGTGCAGCATCTTTTACTTTTTGTTGGGAGGTGGTTTCAAATGATGTTATTTAGGCTGTTTTAAGCCTTTTTTCAGGGTTCAAATTTGCCTACAAGGTGGAAATCAACTTTTTTTTAATCTCTTATTCTTAAAAAGGATAATGTGGTAAATTTCTCAGAATTTAGACCAGTAAGTTTATGTAATGTGTTATAAATTTATTGCTAAAATCGTTGTTAATAGATGGGGTGATCTTCTACCCAAGTTAGTTTTCTCCTGAGCAAGGGGCCTTTGTTGGTGGTGGGTCGATTCATGAAAAATATAGCATTAACCCAGTAGTTGGCTCATCATTTGGATCAAGGACATGAAAGTAGCAATGTGATTTTGGATTTAGATATAGAGAAAGTTTATGACAGGTTCAACAGGAAGTTCTTGTTTTGGAGTGTTAGAGAGAAGTTTGATTTTTTCTGGTGGCTTCATGAAATTAATCAGAGATTGTGTAGTGGATAACTCTTTTTCAGTTTTAGTTGATGGTAGTTCCATAGAATTCTTCACTGCATCTAGAGGATTAAGATAAGGGGATTTCATCTCTCCTGCTTTTGTTTTAGCCTAAGAAACTTATTCAGGACAAAGCAACAATGCCTAATAAGGTATTGATAAGGTGTCTTATGGTTAGTCATTCCTTATTTGTTGATAATACCTTGATTTTTCTCAGTGGTAGTATGAGTTCCCTGCAAAATAGTATGAAGTTCCTTGACTTTTATCAACAAAATTCTGGTCAAAAGATTAGCTTCTTGGTCTCTCCTAATTAGTTGCATCTAGAGTATCTATGATACAAAAGTCCACAGGTTTTGGGAGAGGAAGTTTGCCCTTTACTTACTTGGGGTGTACCATTTTCAAGGGTATTTCGAAACAAGCTTATTATGAAGACTTAGCTCTAAAATTTCAAAATAAAGTTGCTGGATGGAAATTTAAGTTACAATCTCCTGTGAAAAGATTCTCATTAAACATGTACTTTCTAGTATTCCTATTCATACTCTGTATTTGAGGTTCTTGCTGTGGTGTTGGATAGACTTCATAGAATTCTTGCTGACTTTTTTTGGGATGATCAAGAAGGCTTACATAAAAGGCACTAGAACTCTTGGAAAGCAATTTCTTCTATTCTAGTGGAAGGAGGATTGGGAATTTAGAAAGTTAGCTGATGTCATGCAAGCTTTGAGGATGAAATTTGCTTGGAGGATTCAGTAGAATCGGTCTTTATGCCTTAAATTTATGAATGCTTAACATGGTCAGATGGCTGATGATATTACTATGGTGAAAGCGATTGCTTGGTGGAAAAATTTACAAAGAGCTCGGCTTCTTGTGAAGGACAAGGTCACTTGGGGTGTGGGTAAAGGTCATTTGCATTTCTGGTTTCATAATTGGTGGGTCTCTGGTTGGCAATACTGACACATGCATATTAAGGATCCTGACCTAACAGTTGCTCAAGTTTTCAGCGATGACAAGATGTTACACAGTTTGAATCTACCTCACAATCTTCCAATGGATATGTTGAGGAAGAATGTTACTCTTTCTGAAGACAAGGATGAGATTAGACTTGTCAACACAATGACATGACACAACAACACAATAAATTTTAGTGATTTTTTCTGAATTATTTTGAAACATTTATGTAACTCATGGTTAATAAATATAATTTTATTTTAACAGCATAATTTAATACGATTACTACTTGATTTAACACGATTGGATTTTTACACGTTTGACATTGTTAATGGATTACTAAGTTCTGTTTGGATTCTGGATAAAATTAGGAATAAAGGTAGAATAGGAATAGTTATTATGTTTGGTAAATTAAAAAGTGGAATAAAAGCGGAATAGTAATTCCTATTCTGATTTACTTATTCCAGAATAACTATTCCGTAAAAAAGATGGAATAAAGTTATTCTGCTAAGTTATTCTGATACATGTATATATACGGTGTGTTTATTTTTTTTTTAAATAATACATATATAATATGATGTTTATATATTTTAAATTAGATATATATTTTAATAATCAAGTTGATTATTATTAATCTACATTTTTCACTTATTCCAACACTTATTTCACTTTTTATCCAAACCAGAATATTTTCTTATACACAATTATTCACCTTTAAAGGAAAATCACTTCCAAATAGAATAACAATACTATCAGAAAAACGATATCACTTTCCATTTATCTCTACTTTTCTTATTCTACATCTAAAGAAAGGTTAAGTATATTAATACCAAATTGAATTAAAATACCTTTCATATATGTTTAAATTTATGATATAATTAATAATCAATCATGATTTTTCTAAAGTGCAAGAATATTATTGGAAAAATGATAGATACAGTAACATGATTAACTTGACATTATAAGTATATGACACAATCTAATTGACAGGTTTACATAAAGTATGCCGGAGTCTTGAACCAGACGGTCAATTTTCAGTTAAATCAGCCTGGTCAGTTTACAGAAAGGAAAACCAGAAAAATCACGAGGGACTGGATAATGGGTTCACCTTCTGCCTGTTAAGTTCTCATTCTTTTTATGGAGATTTTGTTGAAATCGTTTGTCCACTGATGATAGAATTGTGTAAATCGGACATGCCTTACTTTTAAATGTTGTTGCTGCTCAATCAGTCCACAACAGGAGACTCTTAAGCATTTATTAGTATCTGAGCTAAGTTTTGTTGGTCTTGGTTTTTGAACAGGTTTAATCCTGGGAAGCCCACTGATCGTAACTTTGAATGGTGGTTGCTGAAGATCTTTGATAAATGACAGGTCCCAGGAGGAGTCATATTTACAGAAATTCAAAAGATTCTTAGCTGCTGCCATGCTATGGGAAATATGGAAGGCTAGAAGTAGTTTGAAATATGGAAGAAGACATAAAATCATACCGTATTTTTCTTAGCATTAATCTGTGGATTAAAGTCTTTGCCCTTATTTTGCTGGATTTGAAATGCTAGACCATGAAGGAATGTGTTACTATCCAGAAATTTGGTATTGTCGGAGTTCATTACAAGACTGAGTCACCTCAACTTATATACTGCATGTTTTTTTTGAAATCGGTAGATATATATATTTTCTTCCTGCGGTCCATGAGATTCGAACCTGAAAGTGAGATATGAGTTCCACTCTCCTTAACCAACTGCACCATAACAGTTAACTTGTATGCTGTGTGTTGACCTATCTATTTTTTGATGCTTAATGCTGATGGAATTTCTAGAGGAACCCAAGTCACAATAGTGATGGCAAGGTTTTTAGAATGGGACAGACATCGATCTGACATAGGGAGCATTTGGCAAGTGTTTCTCTCTACTCTCAAAATCTGTTGGAGCTTCTTAAGATGCAACGAAAGTATTTAGCTCTTGGGAAAATTTTGACGCGAAGTTTGGCAAAAGAGTTCAGTGTAGCTTCCCCAAGCATTTGCTTCCAATGATGTCCCTTGCCCCAAAAATCCAAGAGTTGTTGATTTTTCCTTTTCCTAAAATCCTACACTCCTCTTCAGCTCCACCTTCTCTTCTCCACTTTCTATTATTCATTGTTGACATCTACTAGAAGAACTGGTGGCCACTTTCACCCTGTGAGATGCACTCCATCAATGGTTGGTGAGGTGGAAGGACCAACAGAAGTGGAGCAGAGTTGGGAGTTGTAGTTCGTCCCCATAAATAAGATTAGGTTATATTAGTATTACATGTAAAGGTTAGGAACATTCATGACATTTCATACCTCAAATCCCTCAACCCTTCTGAAGAGCTGTCTTCATCTGCTCCTCGCTTCCTGCCTTGGACTACAGTACTAGGAGCGACAGATTCTTCGGCAGGGGATTGGGAGTGTGCATGTTGTTTGCGGAAGCGGAACGGAGTTGGGAGCTATAGGCTCCCAGCAGTGAGAGTTGGAAGAGCCTCCTGCAAAACATGCCCATAGTGAAAGGGCCGTTAGTTCATGGGTTCAACTGGTGACACAAATGTGTCAAATCAGTGACATAAGCATGATCTAATAAATGACAATTAATTAGATAATCACATATATATATATATAGACAAGGAAATCGGGCCGGGTCGGCCCTGGGCCGCCTGGCCCAGCCCGGGTCAGCCCTGGGCCGCCTGGCCCAGCCCGGGTCCTGTCTAGCGTGGGCCTGAAAAAAATAAACGTGGGCCGTAGGCCGTGCCGGGCCTAACGGACAGGCCCACCAAGGCCCATTACGTAGGCTCATTTTGGCCCGCAAAAACACCCTGGGCCGGGTCGACCAGGGATCAGTAAAAATTTTAAAAAACAAAAACAAAAATGGTTTTCATTTCATTCATTTTTTACAACCAAAAGAAAGCCAAAACTGAAAACCCAAACCTTCTTCCACTTCCTGCTGCACTGCTGCTACTTGTGGATGATGTCGAAGTCCTCTCGGATGAGGCTGCCTACTTCCTCCATCAGTGCGAATACGTTGCGACGTTGCCCAACGTTCCTCCGACAGAACTGCATCAGAAGCTTCACGAGGGTGATCACTCCCACAAGGAGAATGATCACGTCTCTCGTGCGATGAAGGAGCAGCACAAACTCATCAAAGCCATTCATGGGAGGTGTTGGTGGAGTAGAGAAAGGTTAGTGGTGGAGTCGGCGGGAGAGGGAGTAAGAGGAAGGTTGTTATACTGTTTATATAACAGAGGTAACTTACATTATTCAGTTGGTATCTTGCAGTCTTTACAAAAGCTGCAATACACAACAAACATAGAAGGATTTGAATTCAATAATAGTCGTTGTGTAACGGGACACATTAGATAAAGTTAGAAAAAAAATTTATATGGTTATATAATACTAAGCTTTTAAAATTCATTTTTGGGCCCAATGGACCGGCCTGACCTGACCTGGGCTGTCGGCCTGGCCCATAGACGGGCCATGGGCCGTGCTGGGCCCATGGGTTGCAAGAGGAGGCCCGGCCCGGTCCAGGCTCGGGCGGGCTGGCAGTTTCTTGGGCCGGCCCGGCCCAGCTCGGCCCATTTTCCATCTCTATATATATATAGTTAATATTAGGTAAGGTCTGTCTTTATTCTTTGATAGTAAAATCTTTGATCTTGTCCGTCCGTCATGAAGATTATTTATGATTAAAATTAGAAACTACTTTCAAAAATCATCTAAATTTTGAATTTAAAAATTTAAAATTTAAAATCTCTCTCTCCCTCAATTATAAAAACTCCCTGCCCCAAAAAAAGAAGAAGCAAAAATCACGAAGAGAGGGTCATGGCGTTAGTGGGATTCTGGACCTCGTACTTCCCCTAGTAGTTGAAAGGTTTCCTTCTCAACGACCGTCCTGTTGAGCAGAGAAGGGGAGATGACGAGATCGTCGAAAAGGTCAAAGGGGTCGAGGCAGAGAATGGCGTCCTTTGCCTAGAAGGAGGGGCGATAGAGGCACATCACCTTGAAGGCAAGCGAGTGGTGGGACAACGGTGGATGTTGTGGTGTCGACATCGTTGGAAGAAGGAAGGAGAAAGGGGAATTGGATTTTGGAGCTGTGCCTCTCTTTCGTTGCGTCCTCCCCTCCTACCGCAATCCTCCTCCCTCACGTCGCCTTCATCCCAAAAAGCCCTCCCTGACTTAATGCTCCTTGGCTACAACATCCTGTCATGACACCCTCCTCATTCATGTTGCCTCCACCTCCGAAATCCCTCCTTGATCCGAGCCCATTGCTCGATCTCTAGTCCTTGACACCCGTGTGCAGTGTCCTACCGCCTCTCGTACAGCACTATCCTTTTCCTCTACCTGTCGTCGATTACATAGCAACCCCCCCAACACCCGCCTCCTTCAGCCTCTGTTCCTCTCCTTTTTCTTCTTTGTCTTCCTTTTTTTCCCTCAACTACAAGGAGTGGAAGAGGAGGAATTGAGATTCAATTTTTTTCTACGTTTTTGTTCCTAAAATGCAAGAAAGGAAGACAGGAAAATTCAGATTTTTTTATAGCAATATGTGTCAAAATAGTGATATTGAAATAGTAAAGATCACAAATATTGAAATACAAATAGGAAAAAATAGTAATACTAAAACAAAAACAAGTAAGTGTAAAATTAACATTTAAACTAAAACAAGAAAAGATAGTAACATTAAAACAAAAACAGTGAAATATAAAATTGAAACTGAAACTAAAACTAAAAAACAAAAACGTTAGGAATAAAAAAAAAATGTTTTTTTGTAAACGATTATTAATATATATTACACTAAAACACTTGACAATGAGAAACCACCACGAAGTGATGTAATATATATGATGTCTGTGGGAGTCGAACACTCGATCTCTCATACAACCACAAAGAGACTTCACCACTAGATCAAGTAGCTGCAGACAAAAAAAAAATGTTACCATATAAAAAAGGATATTAAAGTGTAACAAGAT
Source organism: Posidonia australis (assembly GCA_024699735.1). NCBI lineage: Eukaryota > Viridiplantae > Streptophyta > Magnoliopsida > Alismatales > Posidoniaceae > Posidonia > Posidonia australis. The sequence continues at coordinate 2,554 of JAMKQA010249718.1, read as the reverse complement.
ATTAATGTAATTCAATTAATATAAAAATCTATCCATAAATGAAATTAGAGGGGAAAATTAAAATTTACAAAACCACCATTATAACATAAGTGGTTTTACTAATTTAAAATCTAGATTTAATATTAATCTTGGGATGTGTTAATAAGAGTAGATGATGAATGACCATACCTATAATTTGCCTACACACACACATAGAGTAATGATTAGGTAGGGTTCTATCTTACTTAAAAAAAGTAGGGTCTTTAATATCAACCATTAATTTTCATCTCAATAACTATTATTTTATTGACAATAGTTTAAAAAAATTCCACTAAAGAAGGAGGAAGTTACTATAACCATCTTTTGCATTAGATATATCATAAGATTCAAATCCAATGGTTGAGAGATACAGGACCTTACTTATCTTAAGTAGGGACGGGCTTTATCATAAAATTAGCCTATATATATATATATATATATATATATATATAGTCATTATCAGATGAGGCCTGGCCTCACTTTTGTATATGAGGTCCATAATCCTAATCGTTCATTTTAAATGAGATGTTTAGATCTTAACCGTTGAAATTTTTTTATTGGGAAACAATAAAGATATATTATCAAGTTGGAACAATTTTCAAAAAACATCGTAAAGTGTTACGCATTGATTTCGTTCGTACAAAACGAAAAAAAGTAATTATGCTGTTGGAGCCTTCTCCTCCTCAATTGAAATGTGAAAAAAAAAAAAAAAATCTTCTGCATCATTCCATCTTCTTCCTCCTTCCCCATCGTTCTCAGCTGCTGAAAACCACTCCATGATTGCAGTAGATGAGGTGTTCTTCAAGGGAAGGTTGATGCCTTTGAAGGAGAACAATGCTCGTATGCAGTAGATGCCGTCGGGCTCCCTCACAGTCTTCTTCGTCGGATCCATCCTCCTCACCGTCCCCGTCTACGATCGCTTCATCGTCCCACTCGCCTGCCGCCTCACCGGCGACCCCCACGGGCTCACCCCTCTCTAGCGCATCGGCCTCGGGCTCGTGCTCTCCATCCTCGCCATGGCGGCGGCTGCCGTGACGGAGATCAAGCGCCTCCATGTCGCAACACAAGACCCCGTCACTCTCGCCGGGGTAGCCACGGTCCCACTCACCGTCTTCTACGTGGTGCCGCAGTTCCTCTTCATCGGTGCAGGCGAGGCATTCACATACATAGGGCAGCTGGACTTCTTCCTGAGGAAGTGCCCTAGAGGGATGAAGACCATGAGCATCGGGTTGTTCCTAAGCACGTTGGCCTTGGGGTTCTTGCTGAGCTCGGCCCTGGTGACAGTTGTGCACCAGATGACCGACAGTGGTTCACATGGAGCTTGGCTGGCCGATAATCTCAACATGGGGAAGTTATACGACTTCTACTGGCTGTTGGCTGTGCTGAGTTTGATCAATCTTGATGCTTTCCTTCTTGCTGCAAAATGGTACGTGTACAAGGATAGTAGGGCTGGGAAGGACGAACAAGTCATAGAATGCGGTTGTCGAACGAGCCGTAGCATGCAAGCCATAGATGGGGGCGTCGTTGCTCCGTATGCACTTCCATGACTGCTTCGTCAATGTAAGAACTGAGAAATTCGATTGTGAAGGTAATGAGTTCACCTTTGGAATTATAAGGTGAAGGTTAACTATTATATTCCTCTTGTCTGTCCTCTGTAGGGCTGTGATGCATTTGTTTTGTTGGCTGACACACCAACCTTCACCGGCGAAAAGACAGCACGAGCCAACATGAACTCACTCCGGGGTTTCGATGTGGTGGACCGAATCGAAGCCGCAGTGGATTCAGCTTGCCATGGAAATGTGGTCTCCTGTGCCGATATCATAGCTGTTGCAGCACGGGATTCGGTTGTGGCTGTACGTACATACATTATGAGCCATGCATGCAAAATGCCTTGTGGGCAATGAGGCAATAAGATTGTACGTAATGCTAAAGGTTATGCTTCTGCAAGGCCGTATTAACAATGCAGAGATTTGTTGTGACTAAATTTCGTAGCATCATAAACCATGCCTCAAGTGGAATAATTACATTTTGTTTCTTCTTGTTAACCTTGTGTTCCTCAGTTTTCAGGAGATAGTCCCTTTAAACGTAGGAAATGTACTGATCATTGAAGACAACAAGCCCGCCGCGAAGTGGCTCGCGCTCGTTAATCAGGCATTCAACAAGCCTCGGAAGCATGGAAAACCATGACTTATTACTAATTGTTCTTTACTAAATTAAATCTGAAATACTTGTACTAGAAACTGATAGAAATGTTTACTTTGTCACGTTAACTAATCAAAATTTTTTTCGTAAAGATTGTACAATCTCTTTTGATAGATCTATTAATATTTATAATCTTTAAGTCGATTAGTGTTATCCTGTGACTAATGTGACAATAAGAAATTGCTAAACCATATTTTATCATTCGAGATTTTTTTTGTATTTGTTTCATTGGTACGATAACTATTTATATGTACTAAATTAGTTACGAAGAAACCACTACTTAGCTTCGAATACAAGTTGTACATATGCTGGATTAGTAATGTAGTCACAAAAA